>CATIWC010003664.1:0-63981 GCA_948472305.1 Vicia faba
CTTACTTAATCAATATTTAATACAAAAATATATGTACTTATTTCATAACATTAATTATTTTTAACTATATTTCATTAACTTGGTTGTTAACGACAAACTTATAATTGAAATGTTTATATTGAAGGTAAAAATTTGTGTTCGAAAATTTTATATTAATTTAGTTAAAAAATTATATTTAATTTATTTCACACACCCCATCAGATTTCATGTCACACACCCCCATCAATTCATACTGTTTCAAAATCAATTATTGAAAAATGAATTAAATCAATCGGTTCGATCAGTTGAACTAGGAATTAAAGTCGTATTTGGCCGAACAAATTTTGAAAACCAAACAATACTAAAATCGGTATACAAACTAGGAAACCGAGAATAAATTGGAGGGGAAACCAAAGGTTTAACCGGTTCCTAACATTAGACCGTAATTTACTTATTTTTTATGAAGAAACTAAAAATGATAAGGAGTAGTTTTCAATACACCAGATCTATTGATTGTATTTCATCTTTATTGTATTTATAGAAGTCAAATCCAAACAATATAAATCATTTCTTTTCATCTTTGTTAGCAAACGAGAACTAACGACAAACTTATAATAAGGAGAAAATTTAAATATAATTTTTTAAGTGTAGTTTTTACTATTTTTCAATAAAAATATGACAAATGTATAATTTACTCTTACACACAACTTTTAAATTTAAATTTTTATATTTAATAGAAAAAGAAGAAAACAAAAAATTTTAGTTACACGTATATTTAGTTCACAATAAAAGGAGAGAGATATAGTAACGAATTTACTTTTTTTTTATCTTTATAATTTTTTATGTTATCACCTTTTTAAGAAAATTAAACTATACGTTTCTTATAATATTTAAATTTTGATAATCCATTTAATATATATATATATATATATATATATATATATATATATATATATATATATATATATATATATATATATATATATATATATATATATATATATATATGATTTATTAAATTATATATATATATATATAATATATATATATATATATATATATTTATATATATATATATATATATATATATATATATATATATATATATATATATATATATATATAATTTATTAAATAATATATATATATATATATATATAATTTATTAAATAATATATATATATATATATATATATATATATATATATATAATGTATAAAATAATATAAATTTATAAACAAAACAAAAATATAAAAAACAAATTCAAAAATAACATTTAAAAGAAAACAAAATATGAAAAAATTAAACATTGAAAAAAAAAACACCAGTAAATATGAAAATAGAACCTAAAATATATTTTAAGAAAGTAAAATATAAAAAAAAATTAAAAAGCATATAAAAATATTAACCACTTAAAATATACAAGTAAGAAACAAAGAATTTGCATTATCTAATCTTAAATTTTGAAAGATGAATATAATTTTTTTAAATAAATATAATGATAATTATGTAAATATAATTAAAATTATAATAACTCATTTCTCTTCACTTTTCTGCTCAAAACCCCAAATTTGTAATATATTTAATTAAATATAAATAATTTATTATAACGTTTGTTTTTAATAAATGGGATCCCTTAATTTATTTTCAAGATTAACTAATTTTTAACATTTTTTTTGTTATAAGAGATTTATTTCATTCTTTTTAGAGAGTGTAGACCGAATCAAAAAAATATGAAAACAATCTTCCAAAGTTTTTCACTGAATAAAATGTTTTACCAAGGAAAGGTTATTAATGTTTTCTTACTAATAAATATTATTATTTTTAAATATATTATCATTATCTAAAATAAATCAAAATTTATTACTACATTCGTCTCTTCTTTAATGATTACATATATTTAATAGTTATTTATTTTATTTATTATGTATACTATTCATTTTATTAATCATGTCATGAATATGAGTTTATAGCTATTTATTTTGTTTATTCATAACTTAAATACATAATGACCTTTAAATATAAATATTTATTTAATTATATTTTACAATTTAATAATATTTTTATACAAACTAAAATTATATATTAAGTAAAAAGGAGAAATGCAAAGACAATGACCTAGAAATGAACTTATTATTGAAACATATCTAAATTACCTTCGTCATTCAAAAATATAAAACATTTAAAAAAATTGTAAGGGTTTAGAATCAAACCAGCAATCCGAATTACCACAACTATTCAAAAAAATTTAAAACAATACAATAATCTAACTTTTGTTGCAACTTAAACAACACACACATGATCGTGAATCATTACCACCATTCAGAAATATTTAGGACAATACTATCATTCAGAAATATCTAGAGCAGCACAATATCTTGACCTTATGAGACACTATCAAATCTTCTTAAATATTTTGTATATTTTAATAAATTATAGTCTAAAATTATCAATGGTAACTTTTTTTTTGTAAAATTATCAATGATAACTTTTTTGTTGTTGTAAAATTTAAAAACAATTATGATCTTCTGAATATCTTAATCAATATTTAATACAAAAATATATCTACTTATTTCATAACATTAACTATTTTTAACTATATTTCATTAACTTGGTTGTTAACGACAAACTTATAATTGAAATGTTTATATTGAAGGTAAAAATTTGTGTTTGAAAATTTTATATTGATTTAGTTAAAAATTTATATTTAATTTATTTCACACACCCCCATCAGATTTCATGTCACACAACCCCATCAATGCATACTGTTTCAAAATCAATTATTGAAAAATGAATTAAATCAATCGGTTAGATCAGTTGAACTAGGAATTAAAGTCGTATTTGGCCGAACAAATTTTGAAAACCAAACAATACTAAAATCGGTATACAAACTAGGAAACCGAGAATAAATTGGAGGGGAAACCAAAGGTTTAACCGGTTCCTAACATTAGACTATAATTTACTTATTTTTTATGAAGAAACTAAAAATGATAAGGAGTAGTTTTCAATACACCAGATCTATTGATTGTATTTCATCTTTATTGTATTTATAGAAGTCAAATCCAAAAATATAAATCATTTCTTTTCATCTTTGTTAGCAAACAAGAACTAACGACAAACTTATAATAAGGAGAAAGTTTAAATATAATTTTTTAAGTGTTTACTATTTTTCAATAAAAATATGACAAATGTATAATTTACTCTTACACACAACTTTTAAATTTAAATTTTTATATTTAATAGAAAAAGAAGAAAACAAAAAAATTTAGTTACACGTATATTTAGTTCCCAATAAAAGGAGAGAGATATAGTAACGAATTTACTTTTTTTTTTATCTTTATAATTTTTTATGTTATAACCTTTTTAAGAAAATTAAACTATATGTTTCTTATAATATTTAAATTTTGATAATCCATTTAATATATATATATATAATATATATATATATATATATATATATATATATATATATATATATATATATATATATATATAATTTATAAAATAGTATAAATTTATAAACAAAACAAAAATATAAAAAACATATTCAAAATTAACGTTTAAAAGAAAACAAAATATAAACAAATTAAACATTGAAAGAAAAAACACAAGTAAATATGAAAATAGAACCTAAAATATATTTTAAGAAAGTAAAATATAAAAAAAAATTAAAAAGCATATAAAAATATTAACCACTTAAAATATACAAGTAAGAAACAAAGAATTTGCATTATCTAATCTTAAATTTTGAAAGATGAATATAATCTTTTTAAATAAATATAATGATAATTATGTAAATATAATTAAAATTATAATAACTCATTTCTCTACACTTTTCTGCTCAAAACCCCAAATTTGTAATATATTTAATTAAATATAAATAATTTATTATAACGTTTGTTTTTAATAAATGGGATCCCTTAATTTATTTTCAAGTTTAACTAATTTTTAACATTTTTTTTGTTATAAGAGATTTATTTCATTCTTTTTAGAGAGTGTAGACCGAATCAAAAAAATATGAAAACAATCTTCCAAAGTTTTTAACTGAATAAAATGTTTTACCAAGGAAAGGTTATTAATGTTTTCTTACTAATAAATATTATTATTTTTAAATATATTATCATTATCTAAAATAAATCAAAATTTATTACTACATTCGTCTCTTCTTTAATTATTACATATATTTAATAGTTATTTATTTTATTTATTATGTATACTATTCATTTTATTATTCATGTCATGAATATGAGTTTATAGCTATTTATTTTGTTTATTCATAACTTAAATACATAATGACCTTTAAATATAAATATTTATTTAATTATATTTTACAATTTAATAATATTTTATATCCAAACTAAAATTATATATTAAGTAAAAGGAGAAATGCACAGACAATGACCTAGAAATGAACTTATTATTGAAACATATCCAAATTACCTTCGTCATTCAAAAATATAAAACATTTAAAAAATTGTAAGGGTTTAGAATCAAACCAGCAATCCGAATTACCACTACTATTCAAAAAAATTTAAAACAATACAATAATCTAACTTTTGTTGCAACTTAAACAACACACACATGATCGTGAATCATTACCACCATTCAGAAATATTTAGGACAATACTATCATTCAGAAATATCTAGAGCAGCACAATATCTTGACCTTATGAGACACTATCAAATCTTCTTAAATATTTTGTATATTTTAATAAATTATAGTCTAAAATTATCAATGGTAACTTTTTTTTTGTAAAATTATCAATGATAACTTTTTTGTTGTTGTAAAATTTAAAAACAATTATGATCTTCTGAATATCTTAATCAATATTTCATACAAAAATATATGTACTTATTTCATAACATTAACTATTTTTAACTATATTTCATTAACTTGGTTGTTAACGACAAACTTATAATTGAAATGTTTATATTGAAGGTAAAAATTTGTGTTTTGAAAATTTTATATTGATTTAGTTAAAAATTTATATTTAATTTATTTCACACACCCCATCAGATTTCATGTCACACACCCCCATCAATGCATACTGTTTCAAAATCAATTATTGAAAAATGAATTAAATCAATCGGTTCGATCAGTTGAACTAGGAATTAAAGTCGTATTTGGCCGAACAAATTTTGAAAACCAAACAATACTAAAATCGGTATACAAACTAGGAAACCGAGAATAAATTGGAGGGGAAACCAAAGGTTTAACCGGTTCCTAACATTAGACTATAATTTACTTATTTTTTATGAAGAAACTAAAAATGATAAGGAGTAGTTTTCAATACACCAGATCTATTGATTGTATTTCATCTTTATTGTATTTATAGAAGTCAAATCCAAACAATATAAATCATTTCTTTTCATCTTTGTTAGCAAACAAGAACTAACGACAAACTTATAATAAGGAGAAAGTTTAAATATAATTTTTTAAGTGTAGTTTTTACTATTTTTCAATAAAAATATGACAAATGTATAATTTACTCTTACACACAACTTTTAAATTTAAATTTTTATATTTAATAGAAAAAGAAGAAAACAAAAAAATTTAGTTACACGTATATTTAGTTCCCAATAAAAGGAGAGAGATATAGTAACGAATTTACTTTTTTTTTTATCTTTATAATTTTTTATGTTATAACCTTTTTAAGAAAATTAAACTATATGTTTCTTATAATATTTAAATTTTGATAATCCATTTAATATATATATATATATATATATATATATATATATATATATATTATATATATATATAAATATATATATATATATATATATATATATATATATATATATATATATATATATATATATATATATATATATATATATATATATATATATATATATATATATATATATATATATATATATATATATATATATATATATATATATATATATATATATATATATATATAATTTATAAAATAGTATAAATTTATAAACAAAACAAAAATATAAAAAACATATTCAAAATTAACATTAAAAAGAAAACAAAATATAAACAAATTAAACATTGAAAGAAAAAACACAAGTAAATATGAAAATAGAAACCTAAAATATATTTTAAGAAAGTAAAATATAAAAAAAAAAATTAAAAAGCATATAAAAATATTAACCACTTAAAATATACAAGTAAGAAACAAAGAATTTGCATTATCTAATCTTAAATTTTGAAAGATGAATATAATCTTTTTAAAAAAATATAATGATAATTATGTAAATATAATTAAAATTATAATAACTCATTTCTCTTCACTTTTCTGCTCAAAACCCCAAATTTGTAATATATTTAATTAAATATAAATAATTTATTATAACGTTTGTTTTTAATAAATGGGATCCCTTAATTTATTTTCAAGTTTAACTAATTTTTAACATTTTTTTTGTTATAAGAGATTTATTTCATTCTTTTTAGAGAGTGTAGACCGAATCAAAAAAATATGAAAACAATCTTCCAAAGTTTTTCACTGAATAAAATGTTTTACCAAGGAAAGGTTATTAATGTTTTCTTACTAATAAATATTATTATTTTTAAATATATTATCATTATCTAAAATAAATCAAAATTTATTACTACATTCGTCTCTTCTTTAATGATTAGATATATTTAATAGTTATTTATTTTATTTATTATGTATACTATTCATTTTATTATTCATGTCATGAATATGAGTTTATAGCTATTTATTTTGTTTATTCATAACTTAAATACATAATGACCTTTAAATATAAATATTTATTTAATTATATTTTACAATTTATTAATATTTTTTATACAAACTAAAATTATATTTTAAGTAAAAAGGAGAAATGCAAAGACAATGACCTAGAAATGAACTTATGATTGAAACATATCTAAATTACCTTCGTCATTCAAAAATATAAAACATTTAAAATAATTGTAAGGGTTTAGAATCAAACCAGCAATCCGAATTACCACTACTATTCAAAAAAATTTAAACAATACAATAATCTAACTTTTGTTGCAACTTAAACAACACACACATGATCGTGAATCATTACCACCATTCAGAAATATTTAGGACAATACTATCACTCAGAAATATCTAGAGCAGCACAATATCTTGACCTTATGAGACACTATCAAATCTTCTTAAATCTTTTGTATATTTTAATAAATTATAGTCTAAAATTATCAATGGTAACTTTTTTTTTGTCAAATTATCAATGATAACTTTTTTGTTGTTGTAAAATTTAAAAACAATTATGATCTTCTGAATATCTTAATCAATATTTAATACAAAAATATATGTACTTATTTCATAACATTAATTATTTTTAACTATATTTCATTAACTTGGTTGTTAACGACAAACTTATAATTGAAATGTTTATATTGAAGGTAAAAATTTGTGTTTGAAAATTTTATATTGATTTAGTTACAAATTTATATTTAATTTATTTCACACACCCCATCAGATTTCATGTCACACACCCCCATCAATTCATACTGTTTCAAAATCAATTATTGAAAAATGAATTAAATCAATCGGTTCGATCAGTTGAACTAGGAATTAAAGTCGTATTTGGCCGAACAAATTTTAAAAAACAAACAATACTAAAATCGGTATACAAACTAGGAAACCGAGAATAAATTGGAGGGGAAACCAAAGGTTTAACCGGTTCCTAACATTAGACCGTAATTTACTTATTTTTTATGAAGAAACTAAAAATGATAATGAGTAGTTTTCAATACACCAGATCTATTGATTGTATTTCATCTTTATTGTATTTATAGAAGTCAAATCCAAACAATATAAATCATTTCTTTTCATCTTTGTTAGCAAACAAGAACTAACGACAAACTTATAATAAGGAGAAAATTTAAATATAATTTTTTAAGTGTAGTTTTTACTATTTTTCAATAAAAATATGACAAATGTATAATTTACTCTTACACACAACTTTTAAATTTAAATTTTTATATTTAATAGAAAAAGAAGAAAACAAAAAATTTTAGTTACACGTATATTTAGTTCCCAATAAAGGGAGAGAGATATAGTAACGAATTTACTTTTTTTTTATCTTTATAATTTTTTATGTTATAACCTTTTTAAGAAAATTAAACTTTATGTTTCTTATAATATTTAAATTTTGATAATCCATTTAATATATATATATATATATATATATATATATAAAATTTATAAAATAATATAAATTTATAAACAAAACAAAAATATAAAAAACATATTCAAAAATAACATTTAAAGGAAAACAAAATATAAAAAAATTAAACATTGAAAGAAAAAACACAAGTAAATATGAAAATAGAACCTAAAATATATTTTAAGAAAATAAAATATAAAAAAAAAATTAAAAAGCATATAAAAATTAACCACTTAAAATATACAAGTAAGAAACAAAGAATTTGCATTATCTAATCTTAAATTTTGAAAGATGAATATAATTTTTTTAAATAAATATAATGATAATTATGTAAATATAATTAAAATTATAATAACTCATTTCTCTTCACTTTTCTGCTCAAAACCCCAAATTTGTAATATATTTAATTAAATATAAATAATTTATTATAACGTTTGTTTTTAATAAATGGGATCCCTTAATTTATTTTCAAGTTTAACTAATTTTTAACATTTTTTTTGTTATAAGAGATTTATTTCATTCTTTTTAGAGAGTGTAGACCGAATCAAAAAAATATGAAAACAATCTTCCAAAGTTTTTAACTGAATAAAATGTTTTACCAAGGAAAGGTTATTAATGTTTTCTTACTAATAAATATTATTATTTTTAAATATATTATCATTATCTAAAATAAATCAAAATTTATTACTACATTCGTCTCTTCTTTAATTATTACATATATTTAATAGATATTTATTTTATTTATTATGTATACTATTCATTTTATTATTCATGTCATGAATATGAGTTTATAGCTATTTATTTTGTTTATTCATAACTTAAATACATAATGACCTTTAAATATAAATATTTATTTAATTATATTTTACAATTTAATAATATTTTATATACAAACTAAAATTATATATTAAGTAAAAAGGAGAAATGCAAAGACAATGACCTAGAAATGAACTTATTATTGAAACATGTCTAAATTACCTTCATCATTCAAAAATATAAAACATTTAAAAAAATTGTAAGGGTTTAGAATCAAACCAGCAATCCGAGTTACCACTACTATTCAAAAAAATTTAAAACAATACAATAATCTAACTTTTGTTGCAACTTAAACAACACACACATGATCGTGAATCATTACCACCATTCAGAAATATTTAGGACAATACTATCATTCAGAAATATCTAGAGCAGCACAATATCTTGACCTTATGAGACACTATCAAATCTTCTTAAATATTTTGTATATTTTAATAAATTATAGTCTAAAATTATCAATGGTAACTTTTTTTTTGTAAAATTATCAATGATAACTTTTTTGTTGTTGTAAAATTTAAAAACAATTATGATCTTCTTAATATCTTAATCAATATTTAATACAAAAATATATGTACTTATTTCATAACATTAATTATTTTTAACTATATTTCATTAACTTGGTTGTTAACGACAAACTTATAATTGAAATGTTTATATTGAAGGTAAAAATTTGTGTTTGAAAATTTTATATTGATTTAGTTAAAAAATTATATTTAATTTATTTCACACACCCCATCAGATTTCATGTCACACACCCCCATCAATTCATACTGTTTCAAAATCAATTATTGAAAAATGAATTAAATCAATCGCTTCGATCAATTGAACTAGGAATTAAAGTCGTATTTGGCCGAACAAATTTTGAAAACCAAACAATACTAAAATCGGTATACAAACTAGGAAACCGAGAATAAATTGGAGGGGAAACCAAAGGTTTAACCGGTTCCTAACATTAGACCGTAATTTACTTATTTTTTATGAAGAAACTAAAAATGATAAGGAGTAGTTTTCAATACACCAGATCTATTGATTGTATTTCATCTTTATTGTATTTATAGAAGTCAAATCCAAACAATATAAATCATTTCTTTTCATCTTTGTTAGCAAACGAGAACTAACGACAAACTTATAATAAGGAGAAAATTTAAATATAATTTTTTAAGTGTAGTTTTTACTATTTTTCAATAAAAATATGACAAATGTATAATTTACTCTTACACACAACTTTTAAATTTAAATTTTTATATTTAATAGAAAAGGAAGAAAACAAAAAAATTTAGTTACACGTATATTTAGTTCACAATAAAAGGAGAGAGATATAGTAAAGAATTTACTTTTTTTTTTATCTTTATAATTTTTTATGTTATAACCTTTTTAAGAAAATTAAACTATAGGTTTCTTATAATATTTAAATTTTGATAATCCATTTAATATATATATATATATATATATATATATATATATATATATATATATATATATATATATATATATATATATATATATATATATATATATATATATATATATATATATATATATATATATATATATATATATATATATATATATATATTATTTAATAAATTATATATATATATATATATATATATATATATATATATATATATATATATAATTTATAAAATAATATAAATTTATAAAAAAAACAAAAATATAAAAAACATATTCAAAAATAACATTTAAAAGAAAACAAAATATAAAAAAAGTAAACATTGAAAGAAAAAACACAAGTAAATATGAAAATAGAACCTAAAATATATTTTAAGAAAGTAAAATATAAAAAAAAATTAAAAAGCATATAAAAATATTAACCACTTAAAATATACAAGTAAGAAACAAAGAATTTGCATTATCTAATCTTAAATTTTGAAAGATGAATATAATCTTTTTAAATAAATATAATGATAATTATGTAAACATAATTAAAATTATAATAACTCATTTCTCTTCACTTTTCTGCTCAAAACCCCAAATTTGTAATATATTTAATTAAATATAAATAATTTATTATAACGTTTGTTTTTAATAAATGGGAGCCCTTAATTTATTTTCAAGTTTAACTAATTTTTAACATTTTTTTTGTTATAAGAGATTTATTTCATTCTTTTTAGAGAGTGTAGACCGAATCAAAAAAATATGAAAACAATCTTCCAAAGTTTTTCACTGAATAAAATGTTTTACCAAGGAAAGGTTATTAATGTTTTCTTACTAATAAATATTATTATTTTTAAATATATTATCATTATCTAAAATAAATCAAAATTTATTACTACATTCGTCTCTTCTTTAATGATTACATATATTTAATAGTTATTTATTTTATTTATTATGTATACTATTCATTTTATTATTCATGTCATGAATATGAGTTTATAGCTATTTATTTTGTTTATTCATAACTTAAATACATAATGACCTTTAAATATAAATATTTATTTAATTATATTTTACAATTTAATAATATTTTTTATACAAACTAAAATTATATATTAAGTAAAAAGGAGAAATGCAAAGACAATGACCTAGAAATGAACTTATGATTGAAACATATCTAAATTACCTTCGTCATTCAAAAATATAAAACATTTAAAAAAATTGTAAGGGTTTAGAATCAAACCAGCAATCCGAATTACCACTACTATTCAAAAAAATTTAAAACAATACAATAATCTAACGTTTGTTGCAACTTAAACAACACACACATGATCGTGAATCATTACCACCATTCAGAAATATTTAGGACAATACTATCATTCAGAAATATCTAGAGCAGCACAATATCTTGACCTTATGAGACACTATCAAATCTTCTTAAATATTTTGTATATTTTAATAAATTATAGTCTAAAATTATCAATGGTAACTTTTTTTTTGTAAAATTATCAATGATAACTTTTTTGTTGTTGTAAAATTTAAAAACAATTATGATCTTCTGAATATCTTAATCAATATTTAATACAAAAATATATGTACTTATTTCATAACATTAATTATTTTTAACTATATTTCATTAACTTGGTTGTTAACGACAAACTTATAATTGAAATGTTTATATTGAAGGTAAAAATTTGTGTTTGAAAATTTTATATTGATTTAGTTAAAATTTATATTTAATTTATTTCACACACCCCATCAAATTTCATGTCACACACCCCCATCAATTCATACTGTTTCAAAATCAATTATTGAAAAATGAATTAAATCAATCGGTTCGATCAGTTGAACTAGGAATTAAAGTCGTATTTGGCCGAACAAATTTTAAAAACCAAACAATACTAAAATCGGTATACAAACTAGGAAACCGAGAATAAATTGGAGGGGAAACCAAAGGTTTAACCGGTTCCTAACATTAGACCGTAATTTACTTATTTTTTATGAAGAAACTAAAAATGATAAGGAGTAGTTTTCAATACACCAGATCTATTGATTGTATTTCATCTTTCTTGTATTTATAGAAGTCAAATCCAAAGAATATAAATCATTTCTTTTCATCTTTGTTAGAAAACGAGAACTAACGACAAACTTATAATAAGGAGAAAATTTAAATATAATTTTTTAAGTGTAGTTTTTACTATTTTTCAATAAAAATATGACAATTGTATAATTTACTCTTACACACAACTTTTAAATTTAAATTTTTATATTTAATAGAAAAAGAAGAAAAGAAAAAGTTTTAGTTACACGTATATTTAGTTCACAATAAAAGGAGAGAGATATAGTAACAAATTTACTTTTTTTTATCTTTATAATTTTTTATGTTATAACCTTTTTAAGAAAATTAAACTATATGTTTCTTATAATATTTAAATTTTTATAAAATAATATAAATTAATAAACCAAACAAAAATATAAAAAACATATTCAAAAATAACATTTAAAAGAAAACAAAATATAAACAAAATTAAACATTGAAAGAAAAAACACAAGTAAATATGAAAATAGAAACTAAAATATATTTTAAGAAAATAAAATATAAAAAAAATTAAAAAGCATATAAAAAGATTAACCACTTAAAAAATACAAGTAAGAAACAAAGAATTTGCATTATCTAATCTTAAATTTTGAAAGATGAATTTAATTTTTTTAAATAAATATATTGATAATTATGTAAATATAATTAAAATTATAATAACTCATTTCTCTTCACTTTTCTGCTCAAAACCCCAAATTTGAAATATATTTAATTAAATATAAATAATTTATGTAAATATAATTTACTATAACATTTGTTTTTAATAAATGGGATCCCTTAATTTATTTTAAAGTTTAACTAATTTTTACCATTTTTTTGTTATAAGAGATTTATTTCATTATTTTTAGAGAGTGTAGACCGTATCAAAAAAATCTGAAAAAAATCTTCCAAAGTTTTTCACTGAGTAAAATGTTTTACCAAGGAAAGGTTATTAATGTTTTCTTACTAATAAATATTATTATTTTTAAATATATTATCATTATCTAAAATAAATCAAAATTTATTACTACATTCGTCTCTTCTTTAATGATTACATATATTTAATAGTTATTTATTTTATTTATTATGTATACTATTCATTTTATTATTCATGTCATGAATATGAGTTTATAGCTATTTATTTTGTTTATTCATAATTTAAATACATAATGACCTTTAAATATAAATATTTATTTAATTATATTTTACAATTTAATAATATTTTTTATACAAACTAAAATTATATTCAAACTAAAAAATGCAAACAAAACAGATAATATTAGACACAACGGGTCCGTTTTATCACCCCTACTTACAGTACACCATTAATCAATTCAAGTTGTAAAATCAACATGAAAATACAGAAATGATTACAAAAAATCCCAAAACCATTATATATATCCCAACTCATTAAACCACTGAAATGCAATTATTCTAAAATAACTAGATTCAAAAACCATAAATTATTATAAAAAAATACACTATCACTTGTGATTATTACAATAAAGGAAAATGAATAACATATAAACATATGAAACTAACGGAAGGGGCCATTTCATGTAACGTAATGTAAGTTAAGAGACTAGTTCGTAATGTTATTTAGTTAAGAGACATAAGTGAAACATTAAATAAAGTTAAGGGACGAAGAAATGCATTAAACTAAAAAACAAACAAAGGCGGTAAAAGCATAATAAAAAAGTGAAGGTAGTGAAGGTGTTACATATATATACATCCACACATATGCGCGTGCGCACACACATTTTAAGATTAAATTATAAATGTTAATTTTATATATATTTATATATATTAAAAAATAATTGGCAATAATAAGTTTTTAATATTATTTCATCAATATTATGATTTAAATACATGTTATCCAATACAGCGGTGAATAATCAAATGAGCAATACACGGGTATAAATACTAAATAACTAATAAAAAGAACGCATAAATAGTTCTCAATTCCGTTAACTTAATTTAATTTTTCACTTTGGTCCCTTAACTAAAACTCTGTTATATGAAATGATACCTTCATTAGTTTTTAGGAATAAGCGTTAAGTATGGATGACGAGGAATGACATGTAGACTTTAATTAATAAGTTGAGTCAGCATATGTATTAAGAAATGGTATTGTTTGTAACCTGAGGAGGTTTATAATTTTGGGGTTAAAAACATCCACAAAATGTAATAATGTGTAAAAAAGTATGAAACACTTCCATGAATGACAAACACAAATATCAAACAGACATCAATTAGAAATTTTTTCTCTACCATTTGCTTCATGGCTACAACACTCTCATGGTTGCAGAAAGAGATGAGCTTATACTTACTAGACCAACAAATATGATATCTTACAAAAAAAATCAATTTCATATGATAAGTTAAAAATCAAAATAGGGCAAAATAAAGCCATTTTACTGCTGGAACTTTAGTAAATCCTGCACATATGACCACAAAGAAACCATCAACATAGGCCACACAAGTTTCATATTAAAAAATGCAAAAAAAAACAGATAATATTAGACACAACGGGTCCATTTTATCACCCCTACTTACACTACACCATTAATCAATTCAAGTTGTAAAATCAACATGAAAATAAAGAAATGATTACAAAAAATCCCAAAACCATTATATATATCCCAACTCATTAAACCACTGAAATGCAATTATTCTAAAATAACTAGATTCAAAAACCATAAATTATTATAAAAAAAATACACTATCACTTGTGATTATTACAATAAAGGAAAATGAATAACATAGAAACATATGAAACTAACGGAAGGGGCCATTTCATGTAACGTAATGTAAGTTAAGAGACTAGTTCGTAATGTTATTTAGTTAAGAGACATAACTGAAACATTAAATAAAGTTAAGGGACGAAGAAATGCATTAAACTAAAAAACAAACAAAGGCGGTAAAATCATAATAAAAAAGTGAAGGTAGTGAAGGTGTTACATATATATACATCCACACATATGCACGTGCGCACACACATTTTAAGATTAAATTATAAATGTTAATTTTATATATATTTATATATATTAAAAAATAATTGGCAATAATAAGTTATTAATATTATTTCATCAATATTATGATTTAAATACATGTTATCCAATACAGCGGTGAATAATCAAATGAGCAATACACGGGTATAAATACTAAATAACTAATAAAAAGAACGCATAAATAGTTCTCAATTCTGTAAACTTAATTTAATGTTTCACTTTGGTCCCTTAACTAAAACTCTGTTATATGAAATGATACCTTCGTTAGTTTTTAGGAATAAGCGTTAAGTATGGATGACGTTGAATGACATGTAGACTTTAATTAATAAGTTGAGTCAGCATATGTATTAAGAAATGGTATTATTTGTAACCTGTGGAGGTTTTTAATTTTGGGGTTAAAAACCTCCACAAAATGTAATAATGTGTAAAAAAGTATGAAACACTTCCATGAATGACAAACAAATATTTCAAATAGACCTCAATTGAAATTTTTTTCTCTACCATTTGCTTCATGGATACAAAACTCTCATGGTTGGAAAAAAAGAGATGGGCTTATACTTACTAGACCAACAAATATGATATCTTACAAAAATCAATTTCATATGATAATTTAAAAATCAAAATAGGGCAAAATAGAGTCATTTTACTGCTGAAACTTTAGTAAATCCTGCACATATGACAACAAAGAAACCATCAACATAGGCCACACAAGTTTCATATTAAAAAATGCAAACAAAAAAGATAATATTAGACACAACGGGTCCGTTTTATCACCCCCACTTACACTACACCATTAATCAATTCAAGTTGTAAAATCAACATGAAAATACAGAAATGATTACTAAATATCCCAAAACAATTATATATATCACAACTCATTAAACCACTGACATGCAGTTGTTCTAAAATAAGTAGATTCAAAAACCATAAATTATTTAAAAAAATACACTATCACTTGTGATTATTACAATAAAGGAAAATGAATAACATAGAAACGTATGAAACTAACGGAAGGGGTAATTTCATGAAACGTAATATAAGTTAAGAGACTAGTTCATAATGTTATTTAGTTAAGAGACATAAGCGAAACATTAAATTAAGTTAAGGGACGAAGAAATGCATTAAACTAAAAAAAAAACAAAGGCGGTAAAAGCGTAATAAAAAAGTGAAGGTAGTGAAGGTGTTACATATATATACATACATACATATGCGCGTGCGCACACACATTTTAAGATTAAATTATAAATGTTGATTTTATATATATTTATATATATTAAAAAATAATTGGAAATAATAAGATATTAATATTATTTCATCAATATTATGATTTAAATACATGTTATCGAATACAACGGTGAATAATCAAATGAGCAATACACGGGTATAAATACTAAATAACTAATAAAAAGAACGCATAAATAGTTCTCAATTCCGTTAACTTAATTTAATGTTTCACTTTGGTCCCTTAACTAAAACTCTATTATATGAAATGATACCTTCATTAGTTTTTAGGAATAAGCGTTAAGTATGGATGACGTTGAATTACCTGTAGACTTTAATTAATAAGTTGAGTCAGCATATGTATTAAGAAATGGTATTATTTGTAACCTGTGGAGGTTTTTAATTTTGGGGTTAAAAACCTCCACAAAATGTAATAATGTGTAAAAAAGTATGAAACGATTCCATGAATGACAAACAAATATATCAAACAGACCTCAATTGAAATTTTTCTCTCTACCATTTGCTTCATGGATACAAAACTATCATGGTTGGAAAAAAAAGATATGGGCTTATACTTACTAGACCAACAAATATGATATCTTACAAAAATCAATTTCATATGATAATTTAAAAATCAAAATGGCGCAAAATAGAGTCATTTTACTGCTGAAACTTTAGTAAATCCTGCACATATGACCAAAAAGAAACCATCAACATAGGCCACACAAGTTTCATATTAAAAAATGCAAACAAAAAAGATAATAATAGACACAACGGGTCCGTTTTATCACCCCTACTTACACCACACCATTAATCAATTCAAGTTGTAAAATAGACATGAAAATATAGAAATGATTACAAAATATCCCAAAACAATTATATATATCACAACTCATTAAACCACTGACATGCAGTTGTTCTAAAATAAGTAGATTCAAAAACCATAAATTATTTAAAAAAAATACACTATCACTTGTGATTATTACAATAAAGGAAAATGAATAACATAGAAACGTATGAAACTAACGGAAGGGGTCATTTCATGAAACGTAATATAAGTTAAGGGACTAGTTCATAATGTTATTTAGTTAAGAGACATAAGCGAAACATTAAATAAAGATAAGGGACGAAGAAATGCATTAAACTAAAAAAACAAACAAAGGCGGTAAAAGCATAATAAAAAAGTGAAGGTAGTGAAGTTGTTACATATATATACATACATACATATGCGCGTGCGCACACACATTTTAAGATTAAATTATAAATGTTGATTTTATATATATTTATATATATTAAAAAATAATTGGCAATAATAAGTTATTAATATTATTTCATCAATATTATGATTTAAATACATGTTATCCAATACAACGGTGAATAATCAAATGAGCAATACACGGGTATAAATACTAAATAACTAATAAAAAGAACGCATAAATAGTTCTCAATTCCGTTAACTTAATTTAATGTTTCACTTTGGTCCCTTAACTAAAACTCTATTATATGAAATGATACCTTCATTAGTTTTTAGGAATAAGCGTTAAGTATGGATGACGTGGAATGACATGTAGACTTTAATTAATAAGTTGAGTCAGCATATGTATTAAGAAATGGTATTATTTGTAACCTGAGGAGGTTTATAATTTTGGGGTTAAAAACCTCCACAAAATGTAATAATGTGTAAAAAAGTATGAAACACTTCCATGAATGACAACCACATATATCAAACAGACATCAATTAGAAATTTTTTTCTCTACCTTTTGCTTCATGGCTACAACACTCTCATGGATGCAGAAAGAGATGAGCTTATAATTACTAGACCAACAAATATGATATCTTACAAAAAAATAAATTTCATATGATAAGTTAAAAATCAAAATAGGGCAAAATAGAGCCATTTTACTGCTGAAACTTTAGTAAATCCTGCACATATGACCATCAACATAGGTCACACAAGTTTCATATTAAAAAATGCAAGCAAAACAGATAATATTAGACACAACGGGTCCGTTTTATCACCCCTACTTACACTACCCCATTAATCAATTCAAGTTGTAAAATCAACATGAAAATACAGAAATGATTACAAAATATCCCAAAACAATTATATATATCACAACCCATTAAACCAATGACATGCAGTTGTTCTAAAATAACTAGATTCAAAAACCATAAATTATTTAAAAAAAATACACTATCACTTGTGATTATTACAATAAAGGAAAATTAATAACATAGAAACATATGAAACTAACGATAGGGGCCATTTCATGTAACGTAATGTAAGTTAAGAGACTAGTTCGTAATGTTATTTAGTTAAGAGACATCAGCAAAACATTAAATAAAGTTAAGGGACGAAGAAATGCATTAAACTAAAAAACAAACAATGGCGGTAAAAGCATAATAAAAAAGTGAAGGTAGTGAAGGTATTACATATATATACATACATACATACATATGTGCGTGCGCACACAAATTTTAAGATTAAATTATAAATGTTGATTTTATATATATTTATATATATTAAAAAATAATTGGCAATAATAAGTTATTAATATTATTTCATCAATATTATGATTTAAATACATGTTATCCAATACAACGGTGAATAATCAAATGAGCAATACACGGGTATAAATACTAAATAACTAATAAAAAGAACGCATAAATAGTTCTCAATTCCGTTAACTTAATTTAATGTTTCACTTTGGTCCCTTAACTAAAACTCTATTATATGAAATGATACCTTCATTAGTTTTTAGGAATAAGCGTTAAGTATGGATGACGTGGAATGACATGTAGACTTTAATTAATAAGTTGAGTCAGGATATGTATTAAGAAATGGTATTATTTGTAACCTGAGGAGGTTTATAATTTTGGGGTTAAAAACCTCCACAAAATGTAATAATGTGTAAAAAAGTATGAAACACTTCCATGAATGACAACCACATATATCAAACAGACATCAATTAGAAATTTTTTTCTCTACCTTTTGCTTCATGGCTACAACACTCTCATGGATGCAGAAAGAGATGAGCTTATAATTACTAGACCAACAAATATGATATCTTACAAAAAAATAAATTTCATATGATAAGTTAAAAATCAAAATAGGGCAAAATAGAGCCATTTTACTGCTGAAACTTTAGTAAATCCTGCACATATGACCACAAAGAAACCATCAACATAGGTCACACAAGTTTCATATTAAAAAATGTAAGCAAAACAGATAATATTAGACACAACGGGTCCGTTTTATCACCCCTACTTACACTACCCCATTAATCAATTCAAGTTGTAAAATCAACATGAAAATACAGAAATGATTACAAAATATCCCAAAACAATTATATATATCACAACCCATTAAACCACTGACATGCAGTTGTTCTAAAATAACTAGATTCAAAAACCATAAATTATTTAATAAAAATACACTATCACTTGTGATTATTACAATAAAGGAAAATTAATAACATAGAAACATATGAAACTAACGGTAGGGGCCATTTCATGTAACGTAATGTAAGTTAAGAGGATAGTTCGTAATGTTATTTAGTTAAGAGACATAAGCAAAACATTAAATAAAGTTAAGGTACGAAGAAATGCATTAAACTAAAAAACAAACAAAGGCGGTAAAAGCATAATAAAAAAGTGAAGGTAGTGAAGGTGTTACATATATATATACATACATACATATGCGCGTGCGCACACACATTTTAAGATTAAATTATAAATGTTGATTATATATATATTTATATATATTAAAAAATAATTGGCAATAATAAGTTATTAATATTATTTCATCAATATTATGATTTAAATACATGTTATCCAATACAGCGGTGAATAATCAAATGAGCAATACACGGGTATAAATACTAAATAACTAATAAAAAGAATGCATAAATAGTTTTCAATTTCGTTAACTTAATTTAATGTTTCACTTTGGTCCCTTAACTAAAACTCTATTATATGAAATGATACCTTCATTAGTTTTTAGGAATAAGCGTTAAGTATGGATGACGTGGAATGACATGTAGACTTTAATTAATAAGTTGAGTCAGCATATGTATTAAGAAATGGTATTATTTGTAACCTGAGGAGGTTTTTAATTTTGGGGTTAAAAACCTCCACAAAATGTAATAATGTGTAAAAAAGTATGAAACACTTCCATGAATGACAAACACATATATCAAACAGACATCAATTAGAAAATTTTTCTCTACCATTTGCTTCATGGCTACAACACTCTCATGGTTGCAGAAAGAGACGAGCTTATACTTACTAGACCAACAAATATGATATCTTACAAAAAAAATCAATTTCATATGATAAGTTAAAAATCAAAATAGGGCAAAATAGAGGCATTTTACTGCTGAAACTTTAGTAAATCCTGCACATATGACCACAAAGAAACCATCAACATAGGTCACACAAGTTTCATATTAAAAAATGCAAGCAAAACAGATAATATTAGACACAACGGGTCCGTTTTATCACCCCTACTTACACTACCCCATTAATCAATTCAAGTTGTAAAATCAACATGAAAATACAGAAATGATTACAAAATATCCCAAAACAATTATATATATCACAACTCATTAAACCAATGACATGCAGTTGTTCTAAAATAACTAGATTCAAAAACCATAAATTATTTAAAAAAAATACACTATCACTTGTGATTATTACAATAAAGGAAAATTAATAACATAGAAACATATGAAACTAACGGTAGGGGCCATTTCATGTAACGTAATGTAAGTTAAGAGACTAGTTCGTAATGTTATTTAGTTAAGAGACATCAGCAAAACATTAAATAAAGTTAAGGGACGAAGAAATGCATTAAACTAAAAAATAAACAATGGCGGTAAAAGCATAATAAAAAAGTGAAGGTAGTGAAGGTGTTACATATATATACATACATACATATGCGCGTGCGCACACACATTTTAAGATTAAATTATAAATGTTGATTTTATATATATTTATATATATTAAAAAATAATTGGCAATAATAAGTTATTAATATTATTTCATCAATATTATGATTTAAATACATGTTATCCAATACAGCGGTGAATAATCAAATGATCAATACACGGGTATAAATATTAAATAACTAATAAAAAGAATGCATAAATAGTTTTCAATTCCGTTAACTTAATTTAATGTTTCACTTTGGTCCCTTAACTAAAACTCTATTATATGAAATGATACCTTCATTAGTTTTTAGGAATAAGCGTTAAGTATGGATGACGTGGAATGACATGTAGACTTTAATTAATAAGTTGAGTCAGCATATGTATTAAGAAATGGTATTATTTGTAACCTGAGGAGGTTTTTAATTTTGGGGTTAAAAACCTCCACAAAATGTAATAATGTGTAAAAAAGTATGAAACACTTCCATGAATGACAAACACATATATCAAACAGACATCAATTAGAAAATTTTTCTCTACCATTTGCTTCATGGCTACAACACTCTCATGGTTGCAGAAAGAGACGAGCTTATACTTACTAGACCAACAAATATGATATCTTACAAAAAAAATCAATTTCATATGATAAGTTAAAAATCAAAATAGGGCAAAATAGAGGCATTTTACTGCTGAAACTTTAGTAAATCCTGCACATATGACCACAAAGAAACCATCAACATAGGTCACACAAGTTTCATATTAAAAAATGCAAGCAAAACAGATAATATTAGACACAACGGGTCCGTTTTATCACCCCTACTTACACTACCCCCATTAATCAATTCAAGTTGTAAAATCAACATGAAAATACAGAAATGATTACAAAATATCCCAAAACAATTATATATATCACAACTCATTAAACCAATGACATGCAGTTGTTCTAAAATAACTAGATTCAAAAACCATAAATTATTTTATAAAAAATACACTATCACTTGTGATTATTACAATAAAGGAAAATTAATAACATAGAAACATATGAAACTAACGGTAGGGGCCATTTCATGAAACGTAATATAAGTTAAGAGACTAGTTCATAATGTTATTTAGTTAAGAGACATAAGCGAAACATTAAATTAAGTTAAGGGACGAAGAAATGCATTAAACTAAAAAAAAAAACAAAGGCGGTAAAAGCGTAATAAAAAAGTGAAGGTAGTGAAGGTGTTACATATATATACATACATACATATGCGCGTGCGCACACACATTTTAAGATTAAATTATAAATGTTGATTTTATATATATTTATATATATTAAAAAATAATTGGCAATAATAAGATATTAATATTATTTCATCAATATTATGATTTAAATACATGTTATCGAATACAACGGTGAATAATCAAATGAGCAATACACGGGTATAAATACTAAATAACTAATAAAAAGAATGCATAAATAGTTTTCAATTCCGTTAACTTAATTTAATGTTTCACTTTGGTCCCTTAACTAAAACTCTATTATATGAAATGATACCTTCATTAGTTTTTAGGAATAAGCGTTAAGTATGGATGACGTGGAATAACATGTAGACTTTAATTAATAAGTTGAGTCAGCATATGTATTAAGAAATGGTATTATTTGTAACCTGAGGAGGTTTTTAATTTTGGGGTTAAAAACCTCCACAAAATGTAATAATGTGTAAAAAAGTATGAAACACTTCCATGAATGACAAACACATATATCAAACAGACATCAATTAGAAAAATTTTCTCTACCATTTGCTTCATGGCTACAACACTCTCATGGTTGCAGAAAGAGACGAGCTTATACTTACTAGACCAACAAATATGATATCTTACGGAAAAAATCAATTTCATATGATAAGTTAAAAATCAAAATAGGGCAAAATAGAGCCATTTTACTGCTGAAACTTTAGTAAATCTTGCACATATGACCACAAAGAAACCATCAACATAGGCCACACAAGTTTCGTATTAAAAAATGCAAACAAAACAGATAATATTAGACACAACGGGTCCATTTTATCACCCCTACTTACACTACACCATTAATCAATTTAAGTTGTAAAATCAACACGAAAATACAGAAATGATTACAAAATATCCCAAAACAATTATATATATCACAACTCATTAAACCACTGACATGCAGTTGTTCTAAAATAACTAGATTCAAAAACCATAAATTATTAAAAAAAATACACTAACACTTGTGATTATTACAATAAAGGAAAACGAATAACATAGAAACATATGAAACTAACGGAAGGGGCCATTTCATGTAACGTAATGCAAGTTAAGAGACTAGTTCGTAATGTTATTTAGTTAAGAGACATAAGCGGAACATTAAATAAAGTTAAGGGATGAAGAAATGCATTAAACTAAAAAACAAACAAAGGCGGTAAAAGCATAATAAAAAAGTGAAGGTAGTGAAGGTGTTACATATATATACATACATACATATGCGCATGCGCACACACATTTTAATATTAAATTATAAATGTTGATTTTATATATATTTATATATATTAAAGAAAAATTGCCAATAATAAGTTATTAATATTATTTCATCAATATTATGATTTAAATATATGTTATCCAATACAACGGTGAATAATCAAATGAGCAATACACGGGTATAAATACTAAATAACTAATAAAAATAACGCATAAATAGTTCTCAATTCCGTTAACTTAATTTAATGTTTCACTTTGGTCCCTTAACTAAAACACTGTTATATGAAATGATACCTTCATTAGTTTTTAGGAATAAGCGTTAAGTATGAATGACGTGGAATGACATGTAGACTTTAATTAATAAGTTGAGTCAATATATGTATTAAGAAATTGTATTATTTGTAACCTGAGGAGGTTTTTAATTTTGGGGTTAAAAACCTCCACAAAATTTAATAATGTGTAAAAAAGTATGAAACACTTCCATGAATGACAAACACATATATCAAACAGACATCAATTGAAAACATTTACTCTACCATTTTCTTCATGGCTACAACACTCTCATGGTTGCAGAAAGAGATGAGCTTATACTGACTAGACCAACAAATATGATATCTTACAAAAATAAATTTCATATGATAAGTTAAAAATCAAAATAGGGAAAAATAGAGCCATTTTACTACTAAAACTTTAGTAAATCCTACACATATGACCACAAAGAAACCATCAACATAGGTCACACAAGTTTCATATTTAAAAATGCAAACAAAACAAATAATATTAGACACAACGGGTCCATTTTATCACCCCTAGTTACATTATACCATTAATCAATTCAAATTGTAAATTTAACATGAAAATACAGAAATGATTACAAAATATCCCAAAACAATTATATATATCATAACTCATTAAACCACTGACATGCATTTGTTCTAAAATAACTAGATTCAAAAACCATAAATTATTTAAAAAAATACACTATCACTTGTAATTATTACAATAAAGGAAAATGAATAACATAGAAACATATGAAACTAACGGAAGGGGCCATTTCATGTAACGTAATGTAAGTTAAGAGACTAGTTCGTAATGTTATTTTGTTAAGAGACATAAGCGAAACATTAAATAAAATTAAGGGACGAAGAAATGCATTAAACTAAAAAACAAACAAAGGCGATAAAAGCATAATAAAAAAGTGAAGGTAGTGAAGGTGTTACATATATATACATACATAAATATGCGCGTGCGCACACACATTTTAAGATTAAATTATAAATGTTGATTATATATATATATATATATATATATATATATATATATATATATATATATATATATATATATATATATATATATATATATATATATATATATATATATATATATATATATATATATATATATATATATATATATATATATATATATATATATATATATATATATATATATATATATATATATATATATATATATATATTAAAAAATAATTGGCAATAATAAGTTATTAATATTGTTTCATCAATATTATGATTTAAATACATGTTATCCAATACAACAGTGAATAATCAAATGAGCAATACACGGGTATAAATACTAAATAACTAATAAAAAGAATGCATAAAAAGTTCTCAATTCAGTTAACTTAATTTAATGTTTCACTTTGGTCCCTTAACTAAAACTTTGTTATATGAAATAATACCTGCATTAGTTTTTAGGAATAAGCGTTAAGTATGGATGACGTGGAATGACATGTATACTTTAATTAATAAGTTGAAGCAGCATATGTAATAAGAAATGGTATTATTTGTAACCTGAGGAGGTTTTTAATTTTGGGGTTAAAAACCTCCACAAAATGTAATAATGTGTAAAAAAGTATTAAACACTTCCATGAATGACAAACACATATATCAAACAGACATCAATTGAAAAATTTTTCTCTACCATTTGCTTCATGGCTACAACACTCTCATGGTTACAGAAAGAGATGAGCTTATACTGACTAGACCAACAAATATGATATCTTACAAAAATCAATTTCATATGATAAGTTAAAAAGCAAAACAGGGCAAAATAGAGCCATTTTACTGCTGAAACTTTAGTAAATCCTGCACATATGACCACAAAGAAACCATCAACATAGGCCACACAAGTTTCATATTAAAAAACACAAACAAAACAGATAATATTAGACACAACGGGTCCGTTTTATCATCCCTACTTACACTACACCATTAATCAATTCAAGGTGTAAAATCATCATGAAAATACAGAAATGATTACAAAATATCCCAAAACAATTATATATATCACAACTCATTAAACCACTGACATGCATTTGTTCTAAAATAACTAGATTCAAAAACCATAAATTATTAAAAAAAATACACTATCACTTGTGATTATTACAATAAAGGAAAACGAATAACATAGAAACATATGAAACTAACGGAAGGGGTCATTGCATGTAACGTGATGCAAGTTAAGAGACTAGTTCGTAATGTTATTTAGTTAAGAGACATATGCGAAACATTAAATAAAGTTAACGGACAAAGAAATGCATTAAACTAAAAAACAAACAATGGCGGTAAAAGCATAATAAAAAAGTGAAGGTAGTGAAGGTATTACATATATATACATACATACATACATATGTGCGTGCGCACACAAATTTTAAGATTAAATTATAAATGTTGATTTTATATATATTTATATATATTACAAAATAATTGGAAATAATAAGTTATTAATATTATTTCATCAATATTATGATTTAAATACATGTTATCCAATACAACAGTGAATAATCAAATGAGCAATACACGAGTATAAATACTAAATAACTAATAAAAAGAACACATAAATAGTTCTCAATTCTGTTAACTTAATTTAATGTTTCACTTTGGTCCCTTAACTGAAACTCTGTTATATGAAATGATACCTTCATTAGTTTTTAGGAATAAGCGTTGAGTATGGATGACGTGGAATGACATGTAGACTTTAATTAATAAGTTGAGTCAGCATATGTATTAAGAAATGGTATTATTTGTAACCTGGGGAGGTTTTTAATTTTGGGGTTAAAAACCTCCACAAAATTTAATAATGTGTAAAAAAGTATGAAACACTTCCATGAATGACAAACACATATATCAAACAGACATCAATTGAAAACATTTTCTCTACCATTTTCTTCATGGCTACAACACTCTCATGGTTGCAGAAAGAGATGAGCTTATACTGACTAGACCAACAAATATGATATCTTACAAAAATAAATTTCATATGATAAGTTAAAAATCAAAATAGGGCAAAATAGAGCCATTTTACTGCTAAAACTTTAGTAAATCCTACACATATGACCACAAAGAAACCATCAACATAGGCCACACAAGTTTCATATTAAAAAATGCAAACAAAACAAATAATATTAGACACAACGGGTACGTTTTATCACCCCTACTTACACTACACCATTAATCAATTCAAATTGTAAATTCAACATGAAAATAGAGAAATGATTACAAAATATCCCAAAACAATTATATATATCACAACTCATTAAACCACTGACATGCATTTGTTCTAAAATAACTAAATTCAAAACCATAAATTATTTTAAAAAAATACACTATCACTTGTGATTATTACAATAATGGAAAACGAATAACATAGAAACATATGAAACTAACGGAAGGGGCCATTTCATGTAAGGTAATGCAAGTTAAGAGACTAGTTCGTAATGTTATTTAGTTAAGAGACATAAGCCAAACATTAAATAAAGTTAAGGGACGAAGAAATACATTAAACTAAAAATCAAACAAATGCGGTAAAAGCATAATAAAAAAGTGAAGGTAGTGAAGGTGTTACATATATATACATACATACATATGCGCGTGCGCACACACATTTTAAGATTAAATTAAAATGTTGATTTTATATATATTTATATATATTAAAAAATAATTGGCAATAATAAGTTAATAATATTATTTCATCAATATTATGATTTAAGTACATGTTATCCAATACAACGGTGAATAATCAAATGAGCAATACACGGGTATAAATACTAAATAACTAATAAAATGAACGCATAAATAGTTCTCAATTCCGTTAACTTAATTTAATGTTTCACTTTGGTCCCTTAACTAAAACTCTGTTATATGAAATGATACCTTCATTAGTTTTTAGGAATAAGCGTTAAGTATGGATGACGTGGAATGACATGTAGACTTTAATTAATAAGTTGAGTCAACATATGTATTAAGAAATGGTATTATTTGTAACCTGGGGAGGTTTTTAATTTTGGGGTTAAAAACCTCCACAAAATGTAATAATGTGTAAAAAAGTATGAAACACTTCCATGAATGACAAACACATATATCAAACAGACATCAATTGAAAACATTTTATCTACCATTTTCTTCATGGCTACAACACTCTCATGGTTGCAGAAAGAGATGAGCTTATACTGACTAGACCAACAAATATGATATCTTACAAAAATAAATTTCATATGATAAGTTAAAAATCAAAATAGGGCAAAATAGAGCCATTTTACTGCTAAAACTTTAGTAAATCCTACACATATGACAACAAAGAAACCATCAACATAGGCCACACAAGTTTCATATTAAAAAATGCAAACAAAACAAATAATATTAGACACAACGGGTACGTTTTATCACCCCTACTTACACTACACCATTAATCAATTCAAATTGTAAATTCAACATGAAAATAGAGAAATGATTACAAAATATCCCAAAACAATTATATATATCACAACTCATTAAACCACTGACATGCAGTTGTTCTAAAATAACTAGATTCAAAAACCATAAATTATTAAAAAAAATATACTAACACTTGTGATTATTACAATAAAGGAAAACGAATAACATAGAAACATATGAAACTAACGGAAGGGGCCATTTCATGTAAGGTAATGCAAGTTAAGAGACTAGTTCGTAATTTTATTTAGTTAAGAGACATAATCCAAACATTAAATAAAGTTAAGGGACGAAGAAATACATTAAACTAAAAAACAAACAAAGGCGGTAAAAGCATAATAAAAAAGTGAAGGTAGTGAAGGTGTTACATATATATACATACATACATATGCGCGTGCGCACACACATTTTAAGATTAAATTAAAATGTTTATTTTATATATATTTATATATATTAAAAAATAATTGGCAATAATAAGTTAATAATATTATTTCATCAATATTGTGATTTAAGTACATGTTATCCAATACAACGGTGAATAATCAAATGAGCAATACACGGGTATAAATACTAAATAACTAATAAAAAGAACGCATAAATAGTTCTCAATTCCGTTAACTTAATTTAATGTTTCACTTTGGTCCCTTAACTAAAACTCTGTTATATGAAATGATACCTTCATTAGTTTTTAGGAATAAGCGTTAAGTATGGATGACGTGGAATGACATGTAGACTTTAATTAATAAGTTGAGTCAACATATGTATTAAGAAATGGTATTATTTGTAACCTGGGGAGGTTTTTAATTTTGGGGTTAAAAACCTCCACAAAATGTAATAATGTGTAAAAAAGTATGAAACACTTCCATGAATGACAAACACATATATCAAACAGACATCAATTGAAAACATTTTATCTACCATTTTCTTCATGGCTACAACACTCTCATGGTTGCAGAAAGAGATGAGCTTATACTGACTAGACCAACAAATATGATATCTTACAAAAATAAATTTCATATGATAAGTTAAAAATCAAAATAGGGCAAAATAGAGCCATTTTACTGCTAAAACTTTAGTAAATCCTACACATATGACAACAAAGAAACCATCAACATAGGCCACACAAGTTTCATACTAAAAAATGCAAACAAAACAAATAATATTAGACACAACGGGTACGTTTTATCACCCCTACTTACACTACACCATTAATCAATTCAAATTGTAAATTCAACATGAAAATAGAGAAATGATTACAAAATATCCCAAAACAATTATATATATCACAACTCATTAAACCACTGACATGCATTTGTTCTAAAATAACTAGATTCAAAAACCATAAATTATTTAAAAAAAATACACTATCACTTGTGATTATTACAATAATGGAAAACGAATAACATAGAAACATATGAAACTAACGGAAGGGGCCATTTCATGTAACGTAATGCAAGTTAAGAGACTAGTTCGTAATGTTATTTAGTTAAGAGACATAAGCCAAACATTAAATAAAGTTAAGGGACGAAGAAATACATTAAACTAAAAAACAAACAAAGGCGGTAAAAGCATAATAAAAAAGTGAAGGTAGTGAAGGTGTTACATATATATACATACATACATATGCGCGTGCGCACACACATTTTAAGATTAAATTAAAATGTTGATTTTATATATATTTATATATATTAAAAAATAATTGGCAATAATAAGTTATTAATATTATTTCATCAATATTATGATTTAAGTACATGTTATCCAATACAACGGTGAATAATCAAATGAGCAATACACGGGTATAAATACTAAATAACTAATAAAAAGAACGCATAAATAGTTCTCAATTCCGTTAACTTAATTTAAGGTTTCACTTGGGTCCCTTAACTAAAACTCTGTTATATGAAATGATACCTTCATTAGTTTTTAGGAATAAGCGTTGAGTATGGATGACGTGGAATGACATGTAGACTATAATTAATAAGTTGAGTCAACATATGTATTAAGAAATGGTATTATTTGTAACCTGAGAGGTTTTTAATTTTGGGGTTAAAAACCTCCACAAAATGTAATAATGTGTAAAAAAGTATGAAACACTTCCATGAATGACAAACACATATATCAAACAGACATCAATTGAAAAAAATTTATCTACCATTTGCTTCATGGCTACAACACTCTCATGGTTGCAGAAAGAGATGAGCTTATACTTACTAGACCAACAAATATGATATCTTACCAAAATCAATTTGATATGATAAGTTAAAAATTAAAATAGGGCAAAATAGAGCCAATTTAATGCTGAAACTTTAGTAAATCCTGCACATATGACCACAAAGAAACCATCAACATAGGCCTCACAAGTTTCATATTAAAAAAAGCAAACAAAACAGATAATATTAGACTCAACGGGTCCGTTTTATCACCCCTACTTACACTACACCATTAATCAATTCAAGTTGTAAAATCAACATGAAAATACATAAATGATTACAAAATATCCCAAAACAATAATATATACCACAACTTATTAAACCACTGACATGCAGTTGTTCTAAAATAAATAGATTCAAAAACCATAAATTATTTAAAAAAAACACACTATCATTTGTGATTATTACAATAAAGATAAATGAATAACATAGAAACATATGAAACTAACGGAAGGGGACATTTCATGTAACGTAATGTAAGTTAAGAGACTAGTTCATAATATTATTTAGTTAAGAGACATAAGCGAAATATTAAATAAAGTTAAGGGACAAATAAATGCATTACACTAAAAAACAATCAAAGACTGTAAGAGGATAATAAAAAAGTGAAGGTGGTGAAGGTGTTACATATATATACATACATACATATGCGCGTGCGCACACACATTTTAAGATTAAATTATAAATGTTGATTTTATATATATTTATATATATTAAAAAATAATTGGCAATAATAATTTATTAATATTATTTCATCAATACTATGATTTAAATACATGTTATCCAATACAACAGTGAATAATCAAATGAGCAATACACGGGTATAAATACTAAATAACTAATAAAAAGAATGCATAAATAGTTCTCAATTCCGTTAACTTAATTTAATGTTTCACTTGGGTCCCTTAACTAAAACTCTGTTATATGAAATGATACCTTCATTAGTTTTTAGGAATAAGCGTTAAGTATGGATGACGTGGAATGACATGTAGACTTTAATTAATAAGTTGAGTCAACATATGTATTAAGAAATGGTATTATTTGTAACCTGGGGAGGTTTTTAATTTTGGGGTTAAAAACCTCCACAAAATGTAATAATGTGTAAAAAAGTATGAAACACTTCCATGAATGACAAACACATATATCAAACAGACATCAATTGAAAACATTTTATCTACCATTTTCTTCATGGCTACAACACTCTCATGGTTGCAGAAAGAGATGAGCTTATACTGACTAGACCAACAAATATGATATCTTACAAAAATAAATTTCATATGATAAGTTAAAAATCAAAATAGGGCAAAATAGAGCCATTTTACTGCTAAAACTTTAGTAAATCCTACACATATGACAACAAAGAAACCATCAACATAGGCCACACAAGTTTCATATTAAAAAATGCAAACAAAACAAATAATATTAGACACAACGGGTACGTTTTATCACCCCTACTTACACTACACCATTAATCAATTCAAATTGTAAATTCAACATGAAAATAGAGAAATGATTACAAAATATCCCAAAACAATTATATATATCACAACTCATTAAACCACTGTCATGCATTTGTTCTAAAATAAATAGATTCAAAAACCATAAATTATTTAAAAAAAATACACTATCAATTGTGATTATTATAATAATGGAAAACGAATAACATAGAAACATATGAAACTAACGGAAGGGGCCATTTCATGTAACGTAATGCAAGTTAAGAGACTAGTTCGTAATGTTATTTAGTTAAGAGACATAAGCCAAACATTAAATAAAGTTAAGGGACGAAGAAATACATTAAACTAAAAAACAAACAAAGGCGGTAAAAGCATAATAAAAAAGTGAAGGTAGTGAAGGTGTTACATATATATACATACATACATATGCGCGTGCGCACACACATTTTAAGATTAAATTAAAATGTTGATTTTATATATATTTATATATATTAAAAAATAATTGGCAATAATAAGTTATTAATATTATTTCATCAATATTATGATTTAAGTACATGTTATCCAATACAACGGTGAATAATCAAATGAGCAATACACGGGTATAAATACTAAATAACTAATAAAAAGAACGCATAAATAGTTCTCAATTCCATTAACTTAATTTAAGGTTTCACTTGGGTCCCTTAACTAAAACTCTGTTATATGAAATGATACCTTCATTAGTTTTTAGGAATAAGCGTTAAGTATGGATGACGTGGAATGACATGTAGACTTTAATTAATAAGTTGAGTCAGCATATGTATTAAGAAATTGTATTATTTGTAACCTGAGGAGGTTTATAATTTTTGGGTTAAAAACCTCCACAAAATGTAATAATGTGTAAAAAAGTATGAAACACTTCCATGAATGACAAACACATATATCAAACAAACATCAATTGAAATTTTTTTCTCTACCATTTGATTCATGGCTACAACACTCTCATGGTTGCAGAAAGAGATGAGCTTATACTTACTAGACCAACAAATATGATATCTTACCAAAATCAATTTCATATGATAAGTTAAAAATCAAAATAGGGCAAAATAGAGCCAATTTAATGCTGAAACTTTAGTAAATCCTGCACATATGACCACAAAGAAACCATCAACATAGGCCACACAAGTTTCATATTAAAAAAAGCAAAAAAAAAAACAGATAATATTAGACACAACGGGTCCGTTTTATTACCCCTACTTACACTACACCATTAATCAATTCAAGTTGTAAAATCAACATGAAAATACATAAATGATTACAAAATATCCCAAAATAATAATATATACCACAACTCATTAAACCACTGACATGCAGTTGTTCTAAAATAACTAGATTCAAAAACCATAAATTATTTAAAAAAAACACACTATCATTTGTGATTATTACAATAAAGATAAATGAATAACATAGAAACATATGAAACTAACGGAAGGGGACATTTCATGTAACGTAATGTAAGTTAAGAGACTAGTTCATAATATTATTTAGTTAAGAGACATAAGCGAAATATTAAATAAAGTTAAGGGACAAATAAATGCATTACACTAAAAAACAATCAAAGATTGTAAAAGGATAATAAAAAAGTGAAGGTGCTGAAGGTGTTACATATATATACATACATACATATGCGCGTGCGCACACACATTTTAAGATTAAATTATAAATGTTGATTTTATATATATTTATATATATTAAAAAATAATTGGCAATAATAATTTATTAATATTATTTCATCAATACTATGATTTAAATACATGTTATTCAATACAACAGTGAATAATCAAATGAGCAATACACGGGTATAAATACTAAATAACTAATAAAAATAACGCATAAATAGTTATCAATTCCGTTAACTTAATTTAATGTTTCACTTGGGTCCCTTAACTAAAACTCTGTTATATGAAATGATACCTTCATTAGTTTTTAGGAATAAGCGTTGAGTATGGATGACGTGGAATGACATGTAGACTTTAATTAATAAGTTGAGTTAGCATATGTATTAAGAAATGGTATTATTTGTAACCTGAGAGGTTTTTAATTTTGGGGTTAAAAACCTCCAGAAAATGTAATAATGTGTAAAAAAGTATGAAACACTTCCATGAATGACAAACACATATATCAAACAGACATCAATTGAGAAAAATTTCTACCATTTGCTTCATGGCTACAACACTCTCATGGTTGCAGAAAGAGATGAGCTTATACTTACTAGACCAACAAATATGATATCTTACAAAAAAATCAATTTCGTATGATAAGTTAAAAATTAAAATAGGGCAAAATAGAGCCATTTTAATGCTGAAACTTTAGTAAATCCTGCACATATGACCACAAAGAAACCATCAACATAGGCCACACAAGTTTCATATTAAAAAATGCAAACAAAACAGATAATATTAGACACAACGGGTCCATTTTATCACCCCTACTTACATTACACCATTAATCAATTCATGTTGTAAAATCAACATGAAAATACATAAATGATTACAAAATATCCCAAAACAATTATATATACCACAACTCATTAAACCACTGACATGCAGTTGTTCTAAAATAACTAGATTCAAAAACCATAAATTATTAAAAAAAATACACTAACACTTGTGATTATTACAATAAAGGAAAACAAATAACATAGAAACATATGAAACTAACGGAAGGGGCCATTTCATGTAACATAATGCAAATTAAGAGACTAGTTCGTAATGTTATTTAGTTAAGAGACATAAGCGAAACATTAAATAAAGTTAAGGGATGAAGAAATGCATTAAACTAAAAAACAAACAAAGGCGGTAAAAGCATAATAAAAAAGTGAAGGTAGTGAAGGTGTTACATATATATACATACATACATATGCGCGTGCGCACACACATTTTAAGATTAAATTATAAATGTTGATTTTATATATATTTATATATATTAAAAAATAATTGGCAATAATAAGTTATTAATATTATTTCATCAATATTATGATTTAAATACATGTTATCCAATACAACGGTGAATAATCAAATAAGCAATACACGGGTATAAATACTAAATAACTAATAAAAAGAATGCATAAATAGTTCTCAATTCCGTTAACTTAATTTAATGTTTCACTGTGGTCCCATAACTAAAACTCTGTTATATGAAATGCTACCTTCATTTTTAGGAATAAGCGTTAAGTATGGATGACGTGGAATGACATGTAGACTTTAATTAATAAGTTGAGTCAACATATGTATTAAGAAATGGTATTATTTGTAACCTGAGGAGGTTTTTAATTTTGGGGTTAAAAACCTCCACAAAATGTAATAATGTGTAAAAAGTATTAAACACTTCCATGAATGACAAACATATATATCAAACAGACATCAATTGAAAATTTTTTCTCTACCATTTGCATCATGGCTACAACACTCTCATGGTTGCAGAAAGAGATGAGCTTATACTAGATAGACCAAAAAATATGATATCTTACAAAAAATCAATTTCATATGATAAGTTAAAAAGCAAAATAGGGCAAAATAGATCCATTTTACTGCTGAAACTTTAGTAAATCCTGCACATATGACCACAAAGAAACCATCAACATATGCCACACAAGTTTCATATTAAAAAATGCAAACAAATCATAAAATATTAGACACAACGGGTCCTTTTTATCACCCCTACTTACACTACACCATTAATCAATTCAAGTTGTAAAATCAACATGAAAATACAGAAATGATTACAAAATATCCCAAAACAATAATATATACCACAACTCATTAAACCACTGACATGCAGTTGTTCTAAAATAACTAGATTCAAAAACCATAAATTATTTAAAAAAAACACACTACCATTTGTGATTATTACAATAAAGATAAATGAATAACGTAGAAACATATGAAACTAACGGAAGGGGACATTTCATGTAACGTAATGTAAGTTAAGAGACTAGTTCATTATATTATTTAGTTAAGAGACATAAGCGAAATATTAAATAAAGTTAAGGGACAAATAAATGCATTACACTAAAAAACAAACAAAGACTGTAAAAGGATAATAAAAAAGTGAAGGTGGTGAAGGTGTTACATATATATACATACATACATATGCGCGTGCGCACACACATTTTAAGATTAAATTATAAATGTTGATTTTATATATATTTATATATATTAAAAAATAATTGGCAATAATAATTTATTAATATTATTTCATCAATATTATGATTTAAATACATGTTATCCAATACAATGGTGAATAATCAAATGAGCAATACACGGGTATAAATACTAAATAACTAATAAAAAGAACGCATAAATAGTTCTCAATTTCGTTAACTTAATTTAATGTTTCACTTGGGTCCCTTAACTAAAACTCTGTTATATGAAATGATACCTTCATTAGTTTTTAGGAATAAGCGTTGAGTATGGATGACGTGGAATGACATGTAGACTTTAATTAATAAGTTGAGTCAACATATGTATTAAGAAATGGTATTATTTGTAACCTGAGAGGTTTTTAATTTTGGGGTTAAAAACCACCACAAAATGTAATAATGTGTAAAAAAGTATGAAACACTTCCATGAATGACAAACACATATATCAAACAGACATCAATTGAAAAAAATTTATCTACCATTTGCTTCATGGCTACAACACTCTCATGGTTGCAGAAAGAGATGAGCTTATACTTACTAGACCAACAAATATGATATCTTACCAAAATCAATTTCATATGATAAGTTAAAAATTAAAATAGGGCAAAATAGAGCCAATTTAATGCTGAAACTTTAGTAAATCCTGCACATATGACCACAAAGAAACCATCAACATAGGCCTCACAAGTTTCATATTAAAAAAAGCAAACAAAATAGATAATATTAGACTCAACGGGTCCGTTTTATCACCCCTACTTACACTACACCATTAATCAATTCAAGTTGTAAAATCAACATGAAAATACATAAATAATTACAAAATATCCCAAAACAATAATATATACCACAACTCATTAAACCACTGACATGCAGTTGTTCTAAAATAACTAGATTCAAAAACCATAAATTATTTAAAAAAACACACAATCATTTGTGATTTTTACAATAAAGATAAATGAATAACATAGAAACATATGAAACTAACGGAAAGGGACATTTCATGTAACGTAATGTAAGGTAAGAGACTAGTTCATAAGATTATTTAGTTAAGAGACATAAGCGAAATATTAAATATAGTTAAGGGACAAATAAATGCATTACACTAAAAAACAATCAAAGACTGTAAAAGGATAATAAAAAAGTGAAGGTGGTGAAGGTGTTACATATATATACATTCATACATATGCGCGTGCGCACACACATTTTAAGATTAAATTATAAATGTTGATTTTATATATATTTATATATATTAAAAAATAATTGGCAATAATAATTTATTAATATTATTTCATCAATACTATGATTTAAATACATGTTATCCAATACAACGGTGAATAATCAAATGAGCAATACACGGGTATAAATACTAAATAACTATTAAAAAGAACGCATAAATAGTTCTCAATTCCGTTAACTTAATTTAAGGTTTCACTTGGGTCCCATAACTAAAACTCTGTTATATGAAATGATACCTTCATTAGTTTTAAGGAATAAGCGTTGAGTATGGATGACGTGGAATGACATGTAGACTTTAATTAATAAGTTGAGTCAGCATATGTATTAAGAAATGGTATTATTTGTAACCTGAGAGGTTTTTAATTTTGGGGTTAAAAACCTCCACAAAATGTAATAATGTGTAAAAAAGTATGAAACACTTCCATGAATGACAAACACATATATCAAACAGACATCAATTGAAAAAAATTTATCTACCAATTGCTTCATGGCTACAACACTCTCATGGTTGCAGAAAGAGATGAGCTTATACTTACTAGACCCACAAATATGATATCTTACCAAAATAGATTTCATATGATAAGTTAAAAATAAAAATAGGGCAAAATAGAGCCAATTTAATGCTGAAACTTTAGTAAATCCTGCACATATGACCACAAAGAAACCATCAACATAGGCCTCACAAGTTTCATATTAAAAAAAGCAAACAAAACAGAAAATATTAGACACAACGGGTCCGTTTTATCACCCCTACTTACACTACACCATTAATCAATTCAAGTTGTAAAATCAACATGAAAATACATAAATGATTACAAAATATCCCAAAACAATTGTATATATCACAACTCATTAAACCACTGACATGCATTTGTTCTAAAACAACTATATTGAAAAACCATAAATTATTAAAAAAAATACACTATCACTTGAGATTATTACAATAAAGGAAAACGAATAACATAGAAACATATGAAACTAACGGAAGGGGCCGTTTCATGTAACGTAATGTAAGTTGAGAGACTAGTTCGTAATGTTATTTAGTTAAGAGACATAAGTGAAACATTAAATAAAGTTAAGGGATGAAGAAATGCATTAAACTAAAAAACAAACAAAGGCGGTAAAAGAATAATAAAAAAGTGAAGGTGGTGAAGGTGTTACATATATATACATACATACATATGCGCGTGCGCACACACATTTTAAGATTAAATTATAAATGTTGATTTTATATATATTTATATATATTAAAAAATAATTGGCAACAATAATTTATTAATATTATTTCATCAATACTATGATTTAAATACATGTTATCCAATACAACGGTGAATAATCAAATGAGCAATACACGGGTATAAATACTAAATGACTAATAAAGAGAACGCATAAATAGTTCTCAATTTCGTTAACTTAATTTAATGTTTCACTTGGGTCCCTTAACTAAAACTCTGTTATATGAAATGATACCTTCATTAGTTTTTAGGAATAAGCGTTGAGTATGGATGACGTGGAATGACATGTAGACTTTAATTAATAAGTTGAGTCAGCATATGTATTAAGAAATGGTATTATTTGTAACCTGAGAGATTTTTAATTTTGGGGTTAAAAACCTCCACAAAATGTAATAATGTGTAAAAAAGTATGAAACACTTCCATGAATGACAAACACATATATCAAACAGACATCAATTGAAAAATATTTCTACCATTTGCTTCATGGCTACAACACTCTCATGGTTGCAGAAAGAGATGAGCTTATACTGACTAGACCAACAAATAAGATATCTTACAAAAATCAATTTCATATGATAAGTTAAAAAGCAAAATAGGGCAAAATAGATCCATTTTACTGCTGAAACTTTAGTAAATCCCGCACATATGACCACAAAGAAACCATCAACATAGGCCACACAAGTTTCATATTTAAAAATGCAAACAAAACAGATAATATTAGACAAAACGGGTCCGTTTTATCACCCCTACTTACACTACACCATTAATCAATTCATGTTGTAAAATCAACATGAAAATACATAAATGATTACAAAATATCCCAAAACAATTATATATACAACAACTCATTAAACCACTGACACGCAGTTGTTCTAAAATAACTAAATTCAAAAACCATAAATTATTTAAAAAAATACACTAACACTTGTGATTATTACAATAAAGGAAAATGAATAACATAGAAATATATGAAACTAACGGAAGGGGCCATTTCATGTAACGTAATGCAAATTAAGAGACTAGTTCGTAATGTTATTTAGTTAAGAGACATAAGCGAAACATTTAATAAAGTTAAGGGACGAAGAAATGCATTAAACTAAAAAACAAACAAAGGCGGTAAAAGCATAACAAAAAAGTGAAGGTAGTGAAGGTGTTACATATATATATACATACATACATATGCGCGTGCGCACACACATTTTAAGATTAAATTATAAATGTTGATTTTATATATATATATATATATATATATATATATATATATATATATATATATATATATATATATATATATATATATATATATATATATATATATATATATATATATATATATATATATATATATATATATATATATTTATATATATTAAAAAATAATTGGCAATAATAAGTTATTAATATTATTTCATCAATATTATGATTTAAATACATGTTATCCAATACAACGGTGAATATTCAAATGAGCAATACACGGGTATAAATACTAAATAACTAATAAAAAGAACGCATAAATAGTTCTCAATTCCGTTAACTTAATTTAATGTTTCACTTTGGTCCCTTAACTAAAACTATATTATATGAAATGATACCTTCATTAGTTTTTAGGAATAAGCGTTAAGTATGGATGACGTGGAATGACATGTAGACTTTAATTAATAAGTTGAGTCAACATATGTATTAAGAAATGGTATTATTTGTAACCTGAGGAGGTTTTTCATTTTAGGGTTAAAAACCTCCACAAAATGTAATAATGTGTAAAAAAGTATGAAACACTTCCATGAATGACAAACACATATATCAAACAAACATCAATTGAAAAAATTTTCTCTACCATTTGATTCATGGCTACAACACTCTCACGGTTGCAGAAAGAGATGAGCTTATACTGACTAGACCAACAAATATGATATCTTACAAAAATCAATTTCATATGATAAGTTAAAAATCAAAATAGGGAAAAATAAAGCCATTTTACTGCTAAAACTTTAGTAAATCCTACACATATGACCACAAAGAAACCATCAACATAGGCCACACAAGTTTCATATTAAAAAATGCAAACAAAACAGATAATATTAGACACAACGGGTCCGTTTTATCACCCCTAATTACACTACACCATTAATCAATTCAATTTGTAAAATCAACATGAAAATACAGAAATAATTACCAAATATCTCAAAACAATTATATATATCACAACTCATTAAACCACTGACATGCAGCTGTTCTAAAATACTAGATTCAAAAACCATAAGTTATTATAAAAAATACACTAACACTTGTGATTATTACAATAAAGGAAAACGAATAACATAGAAACATATGAAACTAACGGAATGGGCCATTTCATGTAACGTAATGCAAGTTAAGAGACTAGTTTGTAATGTTATTTAGTAAAGAGACATAAGCGGAACATTAAATAAAGTTAAGGGACGAAGAAATGCATGAAACTAAAAAACAAACAAAGACGGTAAAAGCATAATAAAAAAGTGAAGGTAGTGAAGGTGTTACATATATATACATACATTCATATGCACGTGCGCACATACATTTTATGATTAAATTATAAATGTTGATTTTATATATATTTATATATATTAAAAATTAATTGGCAATAATAAGTTATTAATATTAATTCATCAATATTATGATTTAAATACATGTTATCCAATACAACGGTGAATAATCAAATGTGCAATACACGGGTTTAAGTGCTAAATAACTAATAAAAAGAACGCATAAATAGTTCTCAATTCCGTTAACTTAATTTAATGTTTCACTTTGGTCCCTTAACTAAAACTCTATTATATGAAATGATACCTTCATTAGTTTTTAGGAATAAGCGTTAAGTATGGATGACGTGGAATGACATGTAGACTTTAATTAATAAGTTGAGTCAGCATATGTATTAAGAAATGGTATTATTTGTAACCTGAGGAGGTTTATAATTTTTGGGTTAAAAACCTCCACAAAATGTAATAATGTGTAAAAAAGTATTAAACACTTCCATGAATGACAAACACATATATCAAACAAACATCAATTGAAAAAATTTTCTCTACCATTTGATTCATGGCTACAACACTCTCACGGTTGCAGAAAGAGATGAGCTTATACTGACTAGACCAACAAATATGATATCTTACAAAAATCAATTTCATATGATAAGTTAAAAATCAAAATAGGGAAAAATAAAGCCATTTTACTGCTAAAACTTTAGTATATCCTACACATATGACCACAAAGAAACCATCAACATAGATCACACAAGTTTCATATTAGAAAATGCAAACAAAACAGATAATATTAGACACAACGGGTCCGTTTTATCACCCCTACTTACACTACACCATTAATCAATTCAAGTTGTAAAATTAACATGAAAATACAGAAATGATTACAAAATATCCCAAAACAATTATATATATCACAACTCATAAAACCACTGACATGCAGTTGTTCTAAAATAACTAGATTCAAAAACCATAAATTATTTTAAAAAATACACGAACAATTGTGATTATTACAATAAAGGAAAACGAATAACATAGAAACATATGAAACTAACGGAAGGGGCCATTTCATGTAACGTAATGCAAGTTAAGAGACTAGTTTGTAATGTTATTTAGTTAAGAGACATAAGCGGAACATTAAATAAAGTTAAGGGATGAAGAAATGCATTAAACTAAAAAACAAACAAAGGCGGTAAAAGCATAATAAAAAATTGAAGGTAGTGAAGGTGTTACATATATATAAATACATACATATGCGCGTGCGCACATACATTTTAAGATTAAATTATAAATGTTGATTTTATATATATTTATATATATTAAAAAATAATTGGCAATAATAAGTTATTAATATTATTTCATCAATATTATGATTTAAATACATGTTATCCAATACAACGGTGAATAATCAAATGTGCAATACACGGGTTTAAGTGCTAAATAACTAATAAAAAGAACGCATAAATAGTTCTCAATTCCGTTAACTTAATTTAATGTTTCACTTTGGTCCCTTAACTAAAACTCTGTTATATGAAATGATACCTTCATTAGTTTTTAGGAATAAGCGTTAAGTATGGATGACGTGGAATGACATGTAGACTTTAATTAATAAGTTGAGTCAATATATGTATTAAGAAATTGTATTATTTGTAACCTGAGGAGGTTTTTAATTTTGGGGTCAAAAACCTCCACAAAATGTAATAATGTGTAAAAAAGTATGAAACACTTCCATGAATGACAAACACATATATCAAACAGACATCAATTGAAAACATTTACTCTACCATTTTCTTCATGGCTACAACACTCTCATGGTTGCAGAAAGAGATGAGCTTATACTGACTAGACCAACAAATATGATATCTTACAAAAAATAAATTTCATATGATAAGTTAAAAATCAAAATAGGGAAAAATAGAGCCATTTTACTGCTAAAACTTTAGTAAATCCTACACATATGACCACAAAGAAACCATCAACATAGGCCACACAAGTTTCATATTAAAAAATGCAAACAAAACAAATAATATTAGACACAACGGGTCCGTTTTATCACCCCTACTTACACTACACCATTAATCAATTCAAGTTGTAAAATCAACATGAAAATATAGAAATGATTACAAAATATCCCAAAACAATTGTATATATCACAACTCATTAAACCACTGACATGCATTTGTTCTAAAAAAACTAGATTGAAAAACCATAAATTATTAAATAAAATACACTATCACTTGAGATTATTACAATAAAGGAAAACGAATAATATAGAAACATATGAAACTAACGGAAGGGGCCATTTCATGTAACGTAATGTAAGTTGAGAGACTAGTTCGTAATGTTATTTAGTTAAGAGACATAAGCGAAACATTAAATAAAGTTAAGGGACGAAGAAATGCATGAAACTAAAAAAACAAACAAAGGCGGTAAAAGCAAAATAACAAAGTGAATGTAGTGAAGATGTTACATATATATACATACATACATATGTGCGTGCACACACACATTTTAAGATTAAATTATAAATGTTGATTTTATATATATTTATATATATTAAAAAATAATTGGCAATAATAAGTTATTAATATTATTTCATCAATATTATGATTTAAATACACGTTCTCCAATACAACAGTGAATAATCAAATGTGCAATACACGGGTATAAATGCTAAATAACTAATAAAAAGAACTCATAAATAGTTCTCAATTCCCTTAACTTAATTTAATGTTTCACTTTGGTCCCTTAACTAAAACTCTATTATATGAAATGATACCTATATTAGTTTTTAGGAATAAGTGTTAAGTATGGATGACGTGGAATGACATGTAGACTTTAATTAATAAGTTGAGTCAGCATATGTATTAAGAAATGGTATTATTTGTAACCTGAGGAGGTTTATAATTTTTGGGTTAAAAACCTCCACAAAATGTAATAATGTGTAAAAAAGTATTAAACACTTCCATGAATGACAAACACATATATCAAACAAACATCAATTGAAAAAATTTTCTCTACCATTTGATTCATGGCTACAACACTCTCACGGTTGCAGAAAGAGATGAGCTTATACTGACTAGACCAACAAATATGATATCTTACAAAAATCAATTTCATATGATAAGTTAAAAATCAAAATAGGGAAAAATAAAGCCATTTTACTGCTAAAACTTTAGTATATCCTACACATATGACCACAAAGAAACCATCAACATAGATCACACAAGTTTCATATTAGAAAATGCAAACAAAACAGATAATATTAGACACAACGGGTCCGTTTTATCACCCCTACTTACACTACACCATTAATCAATTCATGTTGTAAAATCAACATGAAAATACATAAATGATTACAAAATATCCCAAAACAATTATATATACAACAACTCATTAAACCACTGACACGCAGTTGTTCTAAAATAACTAAATTCAAAAACCATAAATTATTTAAAAAAATACACTAACACTTGTGATTATTACAATAAAGGAAAATGAATAACATAGAAATATATGAAACTAACGGAAGGGGCCATTTCATGTAACGTAATGCAAATTAAGAGACTAGTTCGTAATGTTATTTAGTTAAGAGACATAAGCGAAACATTTAATAAAGTTAAGGGACGAAGAAATGCATTAAACTAAAAAACAAACAAAGGCGGTAAAAGCATAACAAAAAAGTGAAGGTAGTGAAGGTGTTACATATATATATACATACATACATATGCGCGTGCGCACACACATTTTAAGATTAAATTATAAATGTTGATTTTATATATATATATATATATATATATATATATATATATATATATATATATATATATATATATATATATATATATATATATATATATATATATATATATATATATATATATATATATATATTTATATATATTAAAAAATAATTGGCAATAATAAGTTATTAATATTATTTCATCAATATTATGATTTAAATACATGTTATCCAATACAACGGTGAATATTCAAATGAGCAATACACGGGTATAAATACTAAATAACTAATAAAAAGAACGCATAAATAGTTCTCAATTCCGTTAACTTAATTTAATGTTTCACTTTGGTCCCTTAACTAAAACTATATTATATGAAATGATACCTTCATTAGTTTTTAGGAATAAGCGTTAAGTATGGATGACGTGGAATGACATGTAGACTTTAATTAATAAGTTGAGTCAACATATGTATTAAGAAATGGTATTATTTGTAACCTGAGGAGGTTTTTCATTTTAGGGTTAAAAACCTCCACAAAATGTAATAATGTGTAAAAAAGTATGAAACACTTCCATGAATGACAAACACATATATCAAACAAACATCAATTGAAAAAATTTTCTCTACCATTTGATTCATGGCTACAACACTCTCACGGTTGCAGAAAGAGATGAGCTTATACTGACTAGACCAACAAATATGATATCTTACAAAAATCAATTTCATATGATAAGTTAAAAATCAAAATAGGGAAAAATAAAGCCATTTTACTGCTAAAACTTTAGTAAATCCTACACATATGACCACAAAGAAACCATCAACATAGGCCACACAAGTTTCATATTAAAAAATGCAAACAAAACAGATAATATTAGACACAACGGGTCCGTTTTATCACCCCTAATTACACTACACCATTAATCAATTCAATTTGTAAAATCAACATGAAAATACAGAAATAATTACCAAATATCTCAAAACAATTATATATATCACAACTCATTAAACCACTGACATGCAGCTGTTCTAAAATACTAGATTCAAAAACCATAAGTTATTATAAAAAATACACTAACACTTGTGATTATTACAATAAAGGAAAACGAATAACATAGAAACATATGAAACTAACGGAATGGGCCATTTCATGTAACGTAATGCAAGTTAAGAGACTAGTTTGTAATGTTATTTAGTAAAGAGACATAAGCGGAACATTAAATAAAGTTAAGGGACGAAGAAATGCATGAAACTAAAAAACAAACAAAGACGGTAAAAGCATAATAAAAAAGTGAAGGTAGTGAAGGTGTTACATATATATACATACATTCATATGCACGTGCGCACATACATTTTATGATTAAATTATAAATGTTGATTTTATATATATTTATATATATTAAAAATTAATTGGCAATAATAAGTTATTAATATTAATTCATCAATATTATGATTTAAATACATGTTATCCAATACAACGGTGAATAATCAAATGTGCAATACACGGGTTTAAGTGCTAAATAACTAATAAAAAGAACGCATAAATAGTTCTCAATTCCGTTAACTTAATTTAATGTTTCACTTTGGTCCCTTAACTAAAACTCTATTATATGAAATGATACCTTCATTAGTTTTTAGGAATAAGCGTTAAGTATGGATGACGTGGAATGACATGTAGACTTTAATTAATAAGTTGAGTCAGCATATGTATTAAGAAATGGTATTATTTGTAACCTGAGGAGGTTTATAATTTTTGGGTTAAAAACCTCCACAAAATGTAATAATGTGTAAAAAAGTATTAAACACTTCCATGAATGACAAACACATATATCAAACAAACATCAATTGAAAAAATTTTCTCTACCATTTGATTCATGGCTACAACACTCTCACGGTTGCAGAAAGAGATGAGCTTATACTGACTAGACCAACAAATATGATATCTTACAAAAATCAATTTCATATGATAAGTTAAAAATCAAAATAGGGAAAAATAAAGCCATTTTACTGCTAAAACTTTAGTATATCCTACACATATGACCACAAAGAAACCATCAACATAGATCACACAAGTTTCATATTAGAAAATGCAAACAAAACAGATAATATTAGACACAACGGGTCCGTTTTATCACCCCTACTTACACTACACCATTAATCAATTCAAGTTGTAAAATTAACATGAAAATACAGAAATGATTACAAAATATCCCAAAACAATTATATATATCACAACTCATAAAACCACTGACATGCAGTTGTTCTAAAATAACTAGATTCAAAAACCATAAATTATTTTAAAAAATACACGAACAATTGTGATTATTACAATAAAGGAAAACGAATAACATAGAAACATATGAAACTAACGGAAGGGGCCATTTCATGTAACGTAATGCAAGTTAAGAGACTAGTTTGTAATGTTATTTAGTTAAGAGACATAAGCGGAACATTAAATAAAGTTAAGGGATGAAGAAATGCATTAAACTAAAAAACAAACAAAGGCGGTAAAAGCATAATAAAAAATTGAAGGTAGTGAAGGTGTTACATATATATAAATACATACATATGCGCGTGCGCACATACATTTTAAGATTAAATTATAAATGTTGATTTTATATATATTTATATATATTAAAAAATAATTGGCAATAATAAGTTATTAATATTATTTCATCAATATTATGATTTAAATACATGTTATCCAATACAACGGTGAATAATCATATGTGCAATACACGGGTTTAAGTGCTAAATAACTAATAAAAAGAACGCATAAATAGTTCTCAATTCCGTTAACTTAATTTAATGTTTCACTTTGGTCCCTTAACTAAAACTCTGTTATATGAAATGATACCTTCATTAGTTTTTAGGAATAAGCGTTAAGTATGGATGACGTGGAATGACATGTAGACTTTAATTAATAAGTTGAGTCAATATATGTATTAAGAAATTGTATTATTTGTAACCTGAGGAGGTTTTTAATTTTGGGGTCAAAAACCTCCACAAAATGTAATAATGTGTAAAAAAGTATGAAACACTTCCATGAATGACAAACACATATATCAAACAGACATCAATTGAAAACATTTACTCTACCATTTTCTTCATGGCTACAACACTCTCATGGTTGCAGAAAGAGATGAGCTTATACTGACTAGACCAACAAATATGATATCTTACAAAAAATAAATTTCATATGATAAGTTAAAAATCAAAATAGGGAAAAATAGAGCCATTTTACTGCTAAAACTTTAGTAAATCCTACACATATGACCACAAAGAAACCATCAACATAGGCCACACAAGTTTCATATTAAAAAATGCAAACAAAACAAATAATATTAGACACAACGGGTCCGTTTTATCACCCCTACTTACACTACACCATTAATCAATTCAAGTTGTAAAATCAACATGAAAATATAGAAATGATTACAAAATATCCCAAAACAATTGTATATATCACAACTCATTAAACCACTGACATGCATTTGTTCTAAAAAAACTAGATTGAAAAACCATAAATTATTAAATAAAATACACTATCACTTGAGATTATTACAATAAAGGAAAACGAATAATATAGAAACATATGAAACTAACGGAAGGGGCCATTTCATGTAACGTAATGTAAGTTGAGAGACTAGTTCGTAATGTTATTTAGTTAAGAGACATAAGCGAAACATTAAATAAAGTTAAGGGACGAAGAAATGCATGAAACTAAAAAACAAACAAAGGCGGTAAAAGCAAAATAACAAAGTGAATGTAGTGAAGATGTTACATATATATACATACATACATATGTGCGTGCACACACACATTTTAAGATTAAATTATAAATGTTGATTTTATATATATTTATATATATTAAAAAATAATTGGCAATAATAAGTTATTAATATTATTTCATCAATATTATGATTTAAATACACGTTCTCCAATACAACAGTGAATAATCAAATGTGCAATACACGGGTATAAATGCTAAATAACTAATAAAAAGAACTCATAAATAGTTCTCAATTCCCTTAACTTAATTTAATGTTTCACTTTGGTCCCTTAACTAAAACTCTATTATATGAAATGATACCTATATTAGTTTTTAGGAATAAGTGTTAAGTATGGATGACGTGGAATGACATGTAGACTTTAATTAATAAGTTGAGTCAGCATATGTATTAAGAAATGGTATTATTTGTAACCTGAGGAGGTTTATAATTTTTGGGTTAAAAACCTCCACAAAATGTAATAATGTGTAAAAAAGTATTAAACACTTCCATGAATGACAAACACATATATCAAACAAACATCAATTGAAAAAATTTTCTCTACCATTTGATTCATGGCTACAACACTCTCACGGTTGCAGAAAGAGATGAGCTTATACTGACTAGACCAACAAATATGATATCTTACAAAAATCAATTTCATATGATAAGTTAAAAATCAAAATAGGGAAAAATAAAGCCATTTTACTGCTAAAACTTTAGTATATCCTACACATATGACCACAAAGAAACCATCAACATAGATCACACAAGTTTCATATTAGAAAATGCAAACAAAACAGATAATATTAGACACAACGGGTCCGTTTTATCACCCCTACTTACACTACACCATTAATCAATTCAAGTTGTAAAATTAACATGAAAATACAGAAATGATTACAAAATATCCCAAAACAATTATATATATCACAACTCATAAAACCACTGACATGCAGTTGTTCTAAAATAACTAGATTCAAAAACCATAAATTATTTTAAAAAATACACGAACAATTGTGATTATTACAATAAAGGAAAACGAATAACATAGAAACATATGAAACTAACGGAAGGGGCCATTTCATGTAACGTAATGCAAGTTAAGAGACTAGTTTGTAATGTTATTTAGTTAAGAGACATAAGCGGAACATTAAATAAAGTTAAGGGATGAAGAAATGCATTAAACTAAAAAACAAACAAAGGCGGTAAAAGCATAATAAAAAATTGAAGGTAGTGAAGGTGTTACATATATATAAATACATACATATGCGCGTGCGCACATACATTTTAAGATTAAATTATAAATGTTGATTTTATATATATTTATATATATTAAAAAATAATTGGCAATAATAAGTTATTAATATTATTTCATCAATATTATGATTTAAATACATGTTATCCAATACAACGGTGAATAATCAAATGTGCAATACACGGGTTTAAGTGCTAAATAACTAATAAAAAGAACGCATAAATAGTTCTCAATTCCGTTAACTTAATTTAATGTTTCACTTTGGTCCCTTAACTAAAACTCTGTTATATGAAATGATACCTTCATTAGTTTTTAGGAATAAGCGTTAAGTATGGATGACGTGGAATGACATGTAGACTTTAATTAATAAGTTGAGTCAATATATGTATTAAGAAATTGTATTATTTGTAACCTGAGGAGGTTTTTAATTTTGGGGTCAAAAACCTCCACAAAATGTAATAATGTGTAAAAAAGTATGAAACACTTCCATGAATGACAAACACATATATCAAACAGACATCAATTGAAAACATTTACTCTACCATTTTCTTCATGGCTACAACACTCTCATGGTTGCAGAAAGAGATGAGCTTATACTGACTAGACCAACAAATATGATATCTTACAAAAAATAAATTTCATATGATAAGTTAAAAATCAAAATAGGGAAAAATAGAGCCATTTTACTGCTAAAACTTTAGTAAATCCTACACATATGACCACAAAGAAACCATCAACATAGGCCACACAAGTTTCATATTAAAAAATGCAAACAAAACAAATAATATTAGACACAACGGGTCCGTTTTATCACCCCTACTTACACTACACCATTAATCAATTCAAGTTGTAAAATCAACATGAAAATATAGAAATGATTACAAAATATCCCAAAACAATTGTATATATCACAACTCATTAAACCACTGACATGCATTTGTTATAAAAAAACTAGATTGAAAAACCATAAATTATTAAATAAAATACACTATCACTTGAGATTATTACAATAAAGGAAAACGAATAATATAGAAACATATGAAACTAACGGAAGGGGCCATTTCATGTAACGTAATGTAAGTTGAGAGACTAGTTCGTAATGTTATTTAGTTAAGAGACATAAGCGAAACATTAAATAAAGTTAAGGGACGAAGAAATGCATGAAACTAAAAAACAAACAAAGGCGGTAAAAGCAAAATAACAAAGTGAATGTAGTGAAGATGTTACATATATATACATACATACATATGTGCGTGCACACACACATTTTAAGATTAAATTATAAATGTTGATTTTATATATATTTATATATATTAAAAAATAATTGGCAATAATAAGTTATTAATATTATTTCATCAATATTATGATTTAAATACACGTTCTCCAATACAACAGTGAATAATCAAATGTGCAATACACGGGTATAAATGCTAAATAACTAATAAAAAGAACGCATAAATAGTTCTCAATTCCCTTAACTTAATTTAATGTTTCACTTTGGTCCCTTAACTAAAACTCTATTATATGAAATGATACCTATATTAGTTTTTAGGAATAAGCGTTAAGTATGGATGACGTGGAATGACATGTAGACTTTAATTAATAAGTTGAGTCAGCATATGTATTAAGAAATGGTATTATTTGTAACCTGAGGAGGTTTATAATTTTTGGGTTAAAAACCTCCTCAAAATGTAATAATGTGTAAAAAAGTATGAAACACTTCCATGAATGACAAACACATATATCAAACAAACATCAATTGAAAATTTTTTCTCTACCATTTGATTCATGGCTACAACACTCTCATGGTTGCAGAAAGAGATGAGCTTATACTGACTAGACCAACAAATATGATATCTTACAAAAATCAATTTCATATTATAAGTTAAAAATCAAAATAGGGCAACATAGAGCCATTTTACTCCTGAAACTTTAGTAAATCCTGCACATATGACCACAAAGAAACCATCAACATAGGCCACACAAGTTTCATATTAAAAAATGCAAACAAAACAGATAATATTAGACATAACGGGTACGTTTTATCACCCCTACTTAAACTACACCATTAATCAATTCAAATTGTAAATTCAACATGAAAATAGAGAAATGATTATAAAATATCCCAAAACAATTATATATATCACAACTCATTAAACCACTGACATGCTTTTGTTCTAAAATAACTAGATTCAAAAACCATAAATTATTTAAAAAAAATACACTATCACTTGTGATTATTACAATAATGGAAAACGAATAACATAGAAACATATGAAACTAACGGAAGGGGCCATATCATGTAACGTAATGCAAGTTAAGAGACTAGTTCGTAATGTTATTTAGTTAAGAGACATAATCCAAACATTAAATAAAGTTAAGGGACGAAGAAATAAATTAAACTAAAAAACAAACAAAGGCGGTAAAAGCATAATAAAAAAGTGAAGGTAGTGAAGGTGTTACATATATATACATACATACATATGCGCGTGCGCACACACATTTTAAGATTAAATTAAAATGTTGATTTTATTTATATTTATATATATTAAAAAATAATTGGCAATAATAAGTTATTAATATTATTTCATCAATATTATGATTTAAGTACATGTTATCCAATACAACGGTGAATAATCAAATGAGCAATACACGGGTATAAATACTAAATAACTAATAAAAAGAACGCATAATTAGTTCTTAATTCCGTTAACATAATTTAATGTTTCACTTTGGTCCCTTAACTAAAACTCTGTTATATGAAATGATACCTTCATTAGTTTTTAGGAATAAGCGTTAAGTATGGATGACGTGGAATGACATGTAGACTTTAATTAATAAGTTGAGTCAGCATATGTATTAAGAAATGGTATTATTTGTAACCTGAGGAGGTTTATAATTTTTGGGTTAAAAACCTCCTCAAAATGTAATAATGTGTAAAATAGTATGAAACACTTCCATGAATGACAAACACATATATCAAACAAACATCAATTGAAAATTTTTTCTCTACCATTTGATTCATGGCTACAACACTCTCATGGTTGCAGAAAGAGATGAGCTTATACTGACTAGACCAACAAATATGATATCTTACAAAAATCAATTTCATATTATAAGTTAAAAATCAAAATAGGGCAACATAGAGCCATTTTACTCCTGAAACTTTAGTAAATCCTGCACATATGACCACAAAGAAACCATCAACATAGGCCACACAAGTTTCATATTAAAAAATGCAAACAAAACAGATAATATTAGACATAACGGGTACGTTTTATCACCCCTACTTAAACTACACCATTAATCAATTCAAATTGTAAATTCAACATGAAAATAGAGAAATGATTATAAAATATCCCAAAACAATTATATATATCACAACTCATTAAACCACTGACATGCTTTTGTTCTAAAATAACTAGATTCAAAAACCATAAATTATTTAAAAAAAATACACTATCACTTGTGATTATTACAATAATGGAAAACGAATAACATAGAAACATATGAAACTAACGGAAGGGGCCATATCATGTAACGTAATGCAAGTTAAGAGACTAGTTCGTAATGTTATTTAGTTAAGAGACATAATCCAAACATTAAATAAAGTTAAGGGACGAAGAAATAAATTAAACTAAAAAACAAACAAAGGCGGTAAAAGCATAATAAAAAAGTGAAGGTAGTGAAGGTGTTACATATATATACATACATACATATGCGCGTGCGCACACACATTTTAAGATTAAATTAAAATGTTGATTTTATTTATATTTATATATATTAAAAAATAATTGGCAATAATAAGTTATTAATATTATTTCATCAATATTATGATTTAAGTACATGTTATCCAATACAACGGTGAATAATCAAATGAGCAATACACGGGTATAAATACTAAATAACTAATAAAAAGAACGCATAATTAGTTCTCAATTCCGTTAACATAATTTAATGTTTCACTTTGGTCCCTTAACTAAAACTCTGTTATATGAAATGATACCTTCATTAGTTTTTAGGAATAAGCGTTAAGTATGGATGACGTGAATGACATGTAGACTTTAATTAATAAGTTGAGTCAGCATATGTATTAAGAAATGGTATTATTTGTAACCTGAGGCGGTTTATAATTTTTGGGTTAAAAACCTCCATAAAATGTAATAATGTGTAAAAAAGTATGAAACACTTCCATGAATGACAAACACATATATCAAACAAACATCAATTGAAATTTTTTTCTCTACCATTTGATTCATGGCTACAACACTCTCATGGTTGCAGAAAGAGATGAGCTTATACTGACTAGACCAACAAATATGATATCTTACAAAAATCAATTTCATATGATAAGTTAAAAATCAAAATATGGCAACATAGAGCCATTTTACTCCTGAAACTTTAGTAAATCCTGCACATATGACCTTAAAGAAACCATCAACATAGGAAACAAAAGTTTCATATTAAAAAATGCAAACAAAACAGATAATATTAGACACAACGGGTTCGTTTTATCACCCCTACTTACACTACACCATTAATCAATTCAAGTTGTAAAATCAACATAAAAATACAGAAATGATTACAAAATATCCCAAAACAATTATATATATCACAAGTCATTAAACCACTGACATGCCATTGTTCTAAAATAACTAGATTCAAAAACCATAAATTATTTAAAAAAAATACACTATCACTTGTGATAATTACAATAAAGCAAAATGAATAACATAGAAATATATGAAACTAACGGAAGGGGTCATTTCATGTAACGTAATGTAAGTTGAGAGACTAGTTCGTAATGTTATTTAGTTAAGAGACATAAGCGAAAAATTAAATAAAGTTAAGGGGCGAAGAAATGCATTAAACTAAAATACAAACAAAGGCGGTAAAAGCATAATAAAAAAGTGAAGGTAGTGAAGGTGTTACATATATATACATATATACATATGCGCGTGCTCACACACATTTTAAGATTAAATTATAAATGTTTATTTTATATATATTTATATATATTATAAAATAATTGGCAATAATAAGTTATTAATATTATTTCATCAATATTATGATTTAAATACATGTTATCCAATACAACGGTGAATAATCAAATGAGCAATACACGGGTATAAATGCTAAATAACTAATAAAAAGAACGCATAAATAGTTCTCTATTTCGTTAAATTAATTTAATGTTTCACTTCGGTGCCTTAACTAAAACTCTGTTATATGAAATGATACCTTCATTAGTTTTTAGGAATAATCGTTCAGTACGGATGACTTGGAATGACATGTAGACTTTAATTAATAAGTTGAGTAAGCAGATGTAATAAGAAATGGTATTATTTGTAACCTGGGGAGGTTTTTAATTTTGGGGTTAAAAACCTCCACAAAATGTAATAATGGGTAAAAAAGTATGAAATACTTCCATGAATGACAAACACATATATCAAACAGACATCAATTGAAAAATTTTTCTCTACCATTTGCTTCATGGCTACAACACTCTCATGGTTGCAGAAAGAGATGAGCTTATACTGACTAGACCAAAAAATATGATATCTTACAAAAATCAATTTCATATGATAAGTTAAAAAGAAAAATAGGGCAAAATAGATCCATTTTACTGCTGAAACTTTAGTAAATCCTGCACATATGACCACAAAGAAACCATCAACATAGGCCACACAAGTTTCATATTAAAAAATGCAAACAAAACAAATAATATTAGACACAACGGGTCCGTTTTATCACCCCTACTTACACTACACCATTAATCAATTCAAGTTGTAAAATCAACATGAAAATACAGAAATGATTACAAAATATCCCAAAACAATTATATATATCACAACTCATTAAACCACTTACATGCATTTGTTCTAAAATAACTAGATTCAAAAACCATAAATTATTAAAATAAATACACTAACACTTGTGATTATTACAATAATGGAAAACGAATAACATAGAAACATATGAAACTAACAGAAGGGGCCATTTCATGTAACGTAATGCAAGTTAAGAGACTAGTTCGTAATGTTATTTAGTTAAGAGACATAAGCCAAACATTAAATAAAGTTAAGGGACGAAGAAATGCATTAAACTAAAAAACAAACAAAGGAGGCAAAAGCATAATAAAAAAGTGAAGGTAGTGAAGGTGTTACATATATATACATACATACATATGCGCGTGCGCACACACATTTTAAGATTAAATTATAAATGTTGATTTTATATATACTTATATATATTAAAAAATAATTGGCAATAATAAGTTATTAATATTATTTCATCAATATTATGATTTAAGTACATGTTATCCAATACAACGGTGAATAATCAAATGAGCAATACACGGGTATAAATACTAAATAACTAATAAAAAGAACGCATAAATAGTTCTCGAGTCTGTTAACATAATTTAATGTTTCACTTTGTTCCCTTAACTAAAACTCTGTTATATGAAATGATACCTTCATTAGTTTTTAGGAATAAGCATTAAGTATGGATGACGTGGAATGACATGTAAACTTTAATTAATAATTTGAGTCAACATATGTATTATGAAATGGTATTATTTGTAACCTGAGGAGGTTTTTAATTTTGGGGTTAAAAACCTCCACAAAATGTTATAATGTGTAAAAAAGTATGAAACACTTCCATGAATGACAAACACATATATCAAACAGACATCAATTGAAAAAATTTTCTCTACCATTTTCTTCATGGCTACAACTCTCTCATGGTTGCAGAAAGAGATGAGCTTATATTGACTAGACCAACAAATATGATATCTTACAAAAATAAATTTCATATGATAAGTTAAAAATCAAAATAGGGCAAAATAGAGCCATTTTACTGCTAAAACTTTAGTAAATCCTGCACATATGACCAGAAAGAAACCATCAACATAGGCCAGACAAGTTTCATATTAAAAAATGCAAACAAAACAGATAATATTAGACACAACGGGTCAGTTTTATCACCCATACTTACACTACACCATTAATCAATTCAAATTGTAAATTCAACATGAAAATAGAGAAATGATTACAAAATATCCCAAAACAATTATATATATCACCACTCATTAAACCACTGACATACATTTGTTCTAAAATAACTAGATTCAAAAACAATAAATTATTTAAAAAAATACACTATCACTTGTGATTATTACAATAAAGGAAAATGAATAACATAGAAACAAATGAAACTAATGGAAGGGGCCATTTCATGTAACGTAATGTAAGTTAAGAGACTAGTTCGTAATGTTATTTAGTTAAGAGACATAAGCGAAACATTAAATAAAATTAAGGGACCAAGAAATGCGTTAAACTAAAAAACAAACAAAGGCGGTAAAAGCATAATAAAAAAGAAAAGGTAGTGAAGGTGTTACATATGTATACATACATACATATGCGCGTGCGCACACACATTTTAAGATTAAATTATAAATGTTGATTATATATATATTTATATATATTACAAAATAATTGGAAATAATAAGTTATTAATATTATTTCATCAATATTATGATTTAAATACATGTTATCCAATACAACGGTGAATAATCAAATGAGCAATACACGAGTATAAATACTAAATAACTAATAAAAAGAACACATAAATAGTTCTCAATTCTGTTAACTTAATTTAATGTTTCACTTTGGTCCCTTAACTGAAACTCTGTTATATGAAATGAACCTTCATTAGTTTTTAGGAATAAGCGTTAAGTATGGATGACGTGGAATGACATGTAGACTTTAATTAATAAGTTGAGTCAACATATGTATTAAGAAATGATATTATTTGTAACCTGAGGAGGTTTTTATTTTTGGGGTTAAAAACCTCCACAAAATGTAATAATGTGTAAAAAAGTATGAAACACTTCCATGAATGACAAACACATATATCAAACAAACATCAATTGAAAAAATTTTCTCTACCATTTTCTTCATGGCTACAACACTCTCATGGTTGCAGAAACAGATGAGCTTATACTGACTAGACCAACAAATATGATATCTTACAAAAATAAATTGCATATGATAAGTTAAAAATCAAAATAGGGAAAAATAGAGCCATTTTACTGCTAAAACTTTAGTAAATCCTGCACATATGACCACAAAGAAACCATCAATATAGGCCACACAAGTTTCATATTAAAAAATGCAAACAAAACAGATAATATTAGACACAACAGGTCCGTTTTATCACCCCTACTTACACTATACCATTAATCAATTCAAATTGTAAATTTAACATGAAAATACAGAAATAATTACAAAATATCCCAAAACAATTATATATATCACAACTCATTAAACCAATGACATGCATTTGTTCTAAAATAACTAGATTCAAAAACCATAAATTATTTAAAAAAATACATTATCACTTGTGATTATTACAATAAAGGAAAATGAATAACATAGAAACATATGAAACTAACGGAAGGGGTCATTTCATGTAACGTAATGTAAGTTAAGAGACTAGTTCGTAATGTTATTTTGTTAAGAGACATAAGCGAAACATTAAATAAAATTAAGGGACAAAGAAATGCATTAAACTAAAAAACAAGCAAAGGCGATAAAAGCATAATAAAAAAGTGAAGGTAGTGAAGGTGTTACATATATATATACATACATAAATATGCGCGTGCACACACACATTTTAAGATTAAATTATAAATGTTGATTTTATATATATATATATATATATATATATATATATATATATATATATATATATATATATATATATATATATATATATATATATATATATATATATATATATATATATATATATATATATATATATATATATATATATATATATATATATATATATATATATATATATATATATATATATATATATATATATATATATATATATATATATTAAAAAATAATTGGCAATAATAAGTTATTAATATTATTTCATCAATATATTGATTTAAATACATGTTATCCAATACAACGGTGAATAATCAAATGAGCAATACACGGGTATAAATACTAAATAACTAATAAAAAGAATGCATAAAAAGTTCTCAATTCAGTTAACTTAATTTAATGTTTCACTTTGGTCCCTTAACTAAAACTCTGTTATTAGAAATAATACCTTCATTAGTTTTTAGGAATAAGCGTTAAGTATGGATGACGTGGAATGACATGTATACTTTAATTAATAAGTTGAAGCAGCATATGTAATAAGAAATGGTATTATTTGTAACCTGAGGAGGTTTTTAATTTTGGGGTTAAAAACCTCCACAAAATGTAATAATGTGTAAAAAAGTATGAAACACTTCCATGAATGACAAACACATATATCAAACTGACATCAATTGAAAAACTTTTCTCTACCATTTTCTTCATGGCTACAACTCTCTCATGGTTGCAGAAAGAGATGAGCTTATATTAACTAGACCAACAAATATGATATCTTACAAAAATAAATTTCATATGATAAGTTAAATATCAAAATAGGGCAGAATAGAGCCATTTTACTGCTAAAACATTAGTAAATCCTTCACATAATACCACAAAGAAACCATCAACATAGGCCACACAAGTTTCATATTAAAAAATGCAAACAAAACAGATAATATTAGACACAACGGGTTCGTTTTATCACCCCTACTTACACTACACCATTAATCAATTCAAATTGTAAAATCAACATGAAAATACATAAATGATTACAAAATATCCCAAAACAATTATATATATCACAACTCATTAAACCACTGACATGCAATTGTTCTAAAATAACTAGATTCAAAAACCATAAATTATTTAAAAAAATACAGTATCACTTGTGATTATTACAATAAAGGAAAATGAATAACATAGAAACATATGAAACTAACGGAAGGGGACATTTCATGTAACGTAATGTAAGTTGGGAGACTAGTTCGTAATGTTATTTAGTTAAGAGACATAACCGAAACATTAAATAAAATTAAGGGACGAAGAAATGCATTAAACTAAAAAACAAACAAAGGCGGTAAAAGCATAATAAAAAAGTGAAGGTAGTGAAAGTGTTGCATATATATACATACATACATATGCGCGTGCGCACACACATTTTAAGATTAAATTATAAATGTTGATTTTATATATATTTATATATCTTAAAAAATAATTGGCAATAATAAGTTATTAATATTATTTCATCAATATTATGATTTAAATACATGTTATCTAATACAACGGTGAATAATCAAATGATTAATACACGGGTATAAATACTAAATAACTAACAAAAAGAACGCATAAATAGTTCTCAATTTCGTTATCTAAATTTAATGTTTCACTATGGTACCTTAACTAAAACTCTGTTATATGAAATGATACCTTCATTAGTTTTTAGGAATAAGCGTTAAGTATGGATGACGTGGAATGACATGTATACTTTAATTAATAAGTTGAGTCAACGTATGTATTAAGAAATGATATTATTTGTAACCTGAGGAGGTTTTTAATTTTGGGGTTAAAAACCTCCACAAAATGTAATAATGTGTAAAAAAGTATGAAACACTTCCATGAATGACAAACACATATATCAAACAAACATCAATTGAAAAAATTTTCTCTACCATTTTCTTCATGGCTACAACACTCTCATGGTTGCAGAAACAGATGAGCTTATACTGACTAGACCAACAAATATGATATCTTACAAAAATCAATTTCATATGATAAGTTAAAAAGCAAAACAGGGCAAAATAGAGCCATTTTACTGCTGAAACTTTAGTAAATCCTGCACATATGACCACAAAGAAACCATCAACATAGGCCACACAAGTTTCATATTAAAAAACGCAAACAAAACAGATAATATTAGACACAACGGGTCCGTTTTATCACCCCTAATTACACTACACCATTAATCAATTCAAGGTGTAAAATCATCATGAAAATACAGAAATGATTACAAAATATCCCAAAACAATTATATATATCACAACTCATTAAACCACTGACATGCATTTGTTCTAAAATAACTAGATTCAAAAACCATAAATTATTAAAAAAAATACACTATCACTTGTGATTATTACAATAAAGGAAAACGAATAACATAGAAACATATGAAACTAACGGAAGGGGTCATTTCATGTAACGTAATGTAAGTTGAGAGACTAGTTCGTAATGTTATTTAGTTAAGAGACATAAGCGAAACATTAAATAAAGTTAAGGGATGAAGAAATGCATTAAACTAAAAAACAAACAAAGGCGGTAAAAGCATAATAAAAAAGTGAAGGTAGTGAAGGTGTTACATATATATACATACATACATAAATATGCGCGTGCGCACACAAATTTTAAGATTAAATTATAAATGTTGATTTTATATATATTTAAATATATTACAAAATAATTGGAAATAATAAGTTATTAATATTATTTCATCAATATTATGATTTAAATACATATTATCCAATACAACGGTGAATAATCAAATGAGCAATACACGAGTATAAATACTAAATAACTAATAAAAAGAACACATAAATAGTTCTCAATTCTGTTAACTTAATTTAATGTTTCACTTTGGTCCCTTAACTGAAACTCTGTTATATGAAATGATACCTTCATTAGTTTTTAGGAATAAGCGTTGAGTATGGATGACGTGGAATGACATGTAGACTTTAATCAATAAGTTGAGTCAACATATGTATTAAGAAATGGTATTATTTGTAACCTGAGAGGTTTTTAATTTTGGGGTTAAAAACCTCCACAAAATGTAATAATGTGTAAAAAAGTATGAAACACTTCCATGAATGACAAACACATATATCAAACAGACATCAATTGAAAAAAATTTCTACCATTTGCTTCATGGCTACAACACTCTCATGGTTGCAGAAAGAGATGAGCTTATACTTACTAGACCAACAAATATGATATCTTACAAAAAATCAATTTCGTATGATAAGTTAAAAATTAAAATAGGGCAAAATAGAGCCATTTTACTGCTAAAACTTAAGTAAATCCTGCACATATGACCACAAAGAAACCATCAACATAGGCCACACAAGTTTCATATTAAAAAAAGCAAACAAAACAGATAATATTAGACACAACGGGTCCGTTTTATCACCCCTACTTACACTACACCATTAATCAATTCAAGTTGTAAAATCAACATGAAAATACATAAATGATTACAAAATATCCCAAAACAATTGTATATATCACAACTCATTAAACCACTGACATGCATTTGTTCTAAAACAACTATATTGAAAAACCATAAATTATTTAAAAAAATACACTATCACTTGAGATTATTACAATAAAGGAAAACGAATAACATAGAAACATATGAAACTAACGGAAGGGGCCATTTCATGTAACGTAATGTAAGTTGAGAGACTAGTTCGTAATGTTATTTAGTTAAGAGACATAAGCGAAACATTAAATAAAGTTAAGGGATGAAGAAATGCATTAAACTAAAAAACAAACAAAGGCGGTAAAAGCATAATAAAAAAGTGAAGGTGTTACATATATATATATATACATACATACATATGCGCGTGCGCACGCACATTTTAAGATTAAATTATAAATGTTGATTTTATATATATTTATATATATTAAAAAATAATTGGCAATAATAAGTTATTAATATTATTTCATCAATATTATGATTTAAATACATGTTATCCAATACAACGGTGAATAATCAAATGAGCAATACACGGGTATAAATACTAAATAACTAATAAAAAGAACGCATAAATAGTTCTCAATTCCGTTAACTTAATTTAAGGTTTCACTTGGGTCCCATAACTAAAACTTTGTTATATGAAATGATACCTTCATTAGTTTTTAGGAATAAGCGTTGAGTATGGATGACGTGGAATGACATGTAGACTTTAATTAATAAGTTGAGTCAGCATATGTATTAAGAAATGGTATTATTTGTAACCTGGGAGGTTTTTAATTTTGGGGTTAAAAACCTCCACAAAATGTAATAATGTGTAAAAAAGTATGAAACACTTCCATGAATGACAAACACATATATCAAACAGACAATAATTGAAAAAAATTTATCTACCATTTGCTTCATGGCTACAACACTCTCATGGTTGCAGAAAGAGATGAGCTTATACTGACTAGACCAACAAATAAGATATCTTACAAAAATCAATTTCATATGATAAGTTAAAAAGCAAAATAGGGCAGAATAGATCCATTTTACTGCTGAAACTTTAGTTAATCCTGCACATATGACCACAAAGAAACCATCAACATAGGCCACACAAGTTTCATATTAAAAAATGCAAACAAAACAGATAATATTAGACAAAACGGGTCCGTTTTATCACCCCTACTTACACTACACCATTAATCAATTCAAATTGTAAAATCAACATGAAAATACATAAATGATTACAAAATATCCCAAAACAATTATATATATCACAACTCATTAAACCACTGACATGCAGTTGTTCTAAAATAACTAGATTCAAAAACCATAAATTATTTAAAAAAATACACTATCACTTGTGATTATTACAATAAAGGAAAATGAATAACATAGAAACATATGAA
>CATIWC010003665.1:0-31401 GCA_948472305.1 Vicia faba
AATAGATGAAAGAAAATTGTATGATTCAGACTTCTAGTTTTTGGAGTTGCAGCTCTCACTAAGAAAAATAGGGTTTTTTCATTTCTTTAATGTAACTTTATATATATATATATATATATATATATATATTATATATATATATATATATATATATATATATATATATATATATATATATATATATATATATATATATATATATATATATATATATATGTGTGTGTGTGTGTGTGTGTGTGTGTGTGTGTGTGTGTGTGTGAGTTTGCGTGTGTGCGCGTGCGCACGTGTGTGTTGATGTGTGTTAAAGAAATTGAAATTTTGAAACCTAAAGTGAGTGCTTTACTAGCCTAAGAGTTAAGATGTGTCTATTAATTAATGTATGTCCTTATAAGAGAGTGTATTATGTGAGAGAAAAGTATTAATATCCTTCCCACCCGTAGTACTCTATGGTATTCATCAAATGTCATATATATATTATTTCAAGCCGGTAATAAAAACAAAGTATAGTTAATAAAATAAAAAATAAATATAATCACATAAAACATAAATTACCTTTTCTATCCTAGCTTTTTTTTCCGACTTCGCAACTACCCATTTTTGTAACAACCGAGAGATACTATCATTTATCTTACAAAATGTTAATGGTCATATTTGTGCTAGTTTAAAGTGATCAAATAAAAGAGGTGGTGATGGTGATGAAGGAGGTGCGGAGATCTTTTCCTACTCCTTCCTAGAGCTTCATGTGGAGAATATGGATAGAATATTTTATGGTCTGTGACAAATTGTCGGTGATTGTGAAGGTTTAATGGAAGATGGTGAGCCATTACAAAAACAATATTCAATATAGAATAAATTAAAAAGATTTATACTAATAAAGTAATAGTGACCATTGTAAAGAGAGAATGAAGTGATTAGCTAATAATATTTAAAGATGCATATTGTAATCTCTGCTTCACTGCTAAAAAATTTGCGTGTTTCTAATGGACATAGTTAGATAAACTATAAAAAATTATTATATAAGTCAATTACAGTATTTAGAAACTTTAATTTTTAACTGTCAAATAGTATTATTAATTTCAATAGTTGATAACTCAAATTAAAATGAAATTGAAAAGAAAAAAGAAACATGCAATAATTTTTATTATTTGATTATAATACAATCATACACCTTAATTATGATTTAATAAATAAATAAAACAAAAACAAAGAATATTTCAATAGACATAGTTAGCTAAATTATAAGAAATTATTACCTAAGACATTTATAAATTTATAATTTTTTTTAATTTTTTAATAAAAAGAGGGCCGAAGCCCAAAAACTTTCAATTTTTATTGTCAAATAGTACTATTAACTCAAATAATTAATGAGTCGAATTAAAATAAAATTGAAATTAATAAGGAAGAAAAAATAATTCAAAATGATCAATTTACAACATTCCAAAATTAAACAAATATTATTTATTGCTTCAATAATAAATAACAATAAAATTAATTAAAATTTGAGTTGATAAATTTAAGACGTCTATCCCATAAAAAGGCTACATAAATTTATATAACTTCTTAATCAATATTGAGGTTTAAAGTAAACTTTAAAAATTTGGTCTTTAAAAGAATAATTTAAATAAATTTTATTTTTTTGAATTATTTGAGATGTAAAATCGTTTTTAAATAATCGCAATCGATTTCTTGTAAAATTATATAAGAAAGGTGACTTGTATAATACAATTATATAAGAAAGACCTTTGATTACTTATGCTCATGCAGAGGGTACCGTACACACTTGTATTTTTTATTACAAGTGTATAATGTTACTAAAGGATGGAAGAAAAAAGTATGTTTTACACTTCTAAGTAGTCTAATTAACAAAATTAATTATTTCTTTTCATTAATAATAATTTTTATTTAATAGATGAAAGAAAATTGTATGATTTAGACTTCTAGTTTTTGGAGTTGCAGCTCTCACTAAGAAAAGTAGGGTTTTTTCATTTCTTTAATGTAACTTTATATATATATATATATATATATATATATATATATATATATATATATATATATATATATATATATATATATATATATATATATATATATATATATATGTGTGTGTGTGTGTGTGTGTGTGTGTGTGTGTGTGTGTGTGTGTGAGTTTGCGTGTGTGCGCGTGCGCACGTGTGTGTTGATGTGTGTTAAAGAAATTGAAATTTTGAAACCTAAAGTGAGTGCTTTACTAGCCTAAGAGTTAAGATGTGTCTATTAATTAATGTATGTCCTTATAAGAGAGTGTATTATGTGAGAGGAAAGTATTAATATCCTTCCCACCCGTAGTACTCTATCGTATTCATCAAATGTCATATATATTATTTCAAGCCGGTAATAAAAACAAAGTATAGTTAATAAAATAAAAAATAAATATAATCACATAAAACATAAATTACCTTATCTATCCTAGCTTTTTTTTCCGACTTCGCAACTACCCATTTTTGTAACAACCGAGAGATACTATCATTTATCTTACAAAATGTTAATGGTCATATTTTTGCTAGTTTAAAGTGATCAAATAAAAGAGGTGGTGATGGTGATGAAGGAGGTGTGGAGATCTTTTCCTACTCCTTCCTAGAGCTTCATGTGGAGATTATGGATTGAATATTTTATGGTCTGTGACAAATTGTCGGTGATTGTGAAGGTTTAATGGAAGATGGTGAGCCATTACAAAAACAATATTCAATATAGAATAAATTAAAAAGATTTATACTAATAAAGTAATAGTGACCATTGTAAAGAGAGAATGAAGTGATTAGCTAATAATATTTAAAGATGCATATTGTAATCTCTGCTTCACTGCTGAAAAATTTGCGTGTTTCTAATAGACATAGTTAGATAAACTATAAAAAATTATTATATAAGTCAATTACAGTATTTAGAAACTTTATTTTTTAACGGTCAAATAGTATTATTAATTTCAATAGTTGATAACTCAAATTAAAATGAAATTGAAAAGAAAAAAAGAAACATGCAATAATTTTTATTATTTGATTATAATACAATCATACACCTTAATTATGATTTAATAAATAAATAAAACAAAAACAAAGAATATTTCAATAGACATAGTTAGCTAAATTATAAGAAATTATTACCTAAGACATTTATAAATTTATAAATTTTTTTAATTTTTTAATGAAAAAGAGGGCCGAAGCCCAAAAACTTTCAATTTTTATTGTCAAATAGTACTATTAACTCAAATAATTAATGAGTCGAATTAAAATAAAATTGAAATTAATAAGGAAGAAAAAATAATTCAAAAATGATCACTTTACAACATTCCAAAATTAAACAAAAATTATTTATTGCTTCAATAATAAATAACAATAAAATTAATTAAAATTTGAGTTGATAAATTTAAGACGTCTATCCCATAAAAAGGCTACATAAATTTATATAACTTCTTAATCAATATTGAGGTTTAAAGTAAACTTTAAAATTTGGTCTTTAAAAGAATAATTTAAATAAATTTTATTTTTTTGAATTATTTGAGATGTAAAATCGTTTTTAAATAATCGCAATCGATTTCTTGTAAAATTATATAAGAAAGGTGACTTGTATAATACAATTATATAAGAAAGACCTTTGATTACTTATGCTCATGCAGAGGGTACCGTACACACTTGTATTTTTTATTACAAGTATATAATGTTACTAAAGGATGGAAGAAAAAAGTATGTTTTACACTTCTAAGTAGTCTAATTAACAAAATTAATTATTTCTTTTCATTAATAATAATTTTTATTTAATAGATGAAAGAAAATTGTATGATTCAGACTTCTAGTTTTTGGAGTTGCAGCTCTCACTAAGAAAAGTAGGGTTTTTTCATTTCTTTAATGTAACTTTATATATATATATATATATATATATATATATATATATATATATATATATATATATATATATATATATATATATATATATATATATATATATATATATATATATATATATATATATATATATATGTGTGTGTGTGTGTGTGTGTGTGTGTGTGTGTGAGTTTGCGTGTGTGCGCGTGCGCACGTGTGTGTTGATGTGTGTTAAAGAAATTGAAATTTTGAAACCTAAAGTGAGTGCTTTACTAGCCTAAGAGTTAAGATGTGTCTATTAATTAATGTATGTCCTTATAAGAGAGTGTATTATGTGAGAGGAAAGTATTAATATCCTTCCCACCCGTAGTACTCTATCGTATTCATCAAAATGTCATATATATTATTTCAAGCCGGTAATAAAAACAAAGTATAGTTAATAAAATAAAAAATAAATATAATCACATAAAACATAAATTACCTTATCTATCCTAGCTTTTTTTTCCGACTTCGCAACTACCCATTTTTGTAACAACCGAGAGATACTATCATTTATCTTACAAAATGTTAATGGTCATATTTTTGCTAGTTTAAAGTGATCAAATAAAAGAGGTGGTGATGGTGATGAAGGAGGTGTGGAGATCTTTTCCTACTCCTTCCTAGAGCTTCATGTGGAGAATATGGATTGAATATTTTATGGTCTGTGACAAATTGTCGGTGATTGTGAAGGTTTAATGGAAGATGGTGAGCCATTACAAAAACAATATTCAATATAGAATAAATTAAAAAGATTTATACTAATAAAGTAATAGTGACCATTGTAAAGAGAGAATGAAGTGATTAGCTAATAATATTTAAAGATGCATATTGTAATCTCTGCTTCACTGCTGAAAAATTTGCGTGTTTCTAATAGACATAGTTAGATAAACTATAAAAAATTATTATATAAGTCAATTACAGTATTTAGAAACTTTATTTTTTAACGGTCAAATAGTATTATTAATTTCAATAGTTGATAACTCAAATTAAAATGAAATTGAAAAGAAAAAAAGAAACATGCAATAATTTTTATTATTTGATTATAATACAATCATACACCTTAATTATGATTTAATAAATAAATAAAACAAAAACAAAGAATATTTCAATAGACATAGTTAGCTAAATTATAAGAAATTATTACCTAAGACATTTATAAATTTATAAATTTTTTTAATTTTTTAATGAAAAAGAGGGCCGAAGCCCAAAAACTTTCAATTTTTATTGTCAAATAGTACTATTAACTCAAATAATTAATGAGTCGAATTAAAATAAAATTGAAATTAATAAGGAAGAAAAAATAATTCAAAAATGATCACTTTACAACATTCCAAAATTAAACAAATATTATTTATTGCTTCAATAATAAATAACAATAAAATTAATTAAAATTTGAGTTGATAAATTTAAGACGTCTATCCCATAAAAAGGCTACATAAATTTATATAACTTCTTAATCAATATTGAGGTTTAAAGTAAACTTTAAAAATTTGGTCTTTAAAAGAATAATTTAAATAAATTTTATTTTTTTGAATTATTTGAGATGTAAAATCGTTTTTAAATAATCGCAATCGATTTCTTGTAAAATTATATAAGAAAGGTGACTTGTATAATACAATTATATAAGAAAGACCTTTGATTACTTATGCTCATGCAGAGGGTACCGTACACACTTGTATTTTTTATTACAAGTATATAATGTTACTAAAGGATGGAAGAAAAAAGTATGTTTTACACTTCTAAGTAGTCTAATTAACAAAATTAATTATTTCTTTTCATTAATAATAATTTTTATTTAATAGATGAAAGAAAATTGTATGATTCAGACTTCTAGTTTTTGGAGTTGCAGCTCTCACTAAGAAAAGTAGGGTTTTTTCATTTCTTTAATGTAACTTTATATATATATATATATATATATATATATATATATATATATATATATATATATATATATATATATATATATATATATATATATATATATATATATATATGTGTGTGTGTGTGTGTGTGTGTGTGTGTGTGTGTGAGTTTGCGTGTGTGCGCGTGCGCACGTGTGTGTTGATGTGTGTTAAAGAAATTGAAATTTTGAAACCTAAAGTGAGTGCTTTACTAGCCTAAGAGTTAAGATGTGTCTATTAATTAATGTATGTCCTTATAAGAGAGTGTATTATGTGAGAGGAAAGTATTAATATCCTTCCCACCCGTAGTACTCTATCGTATTCATCAAATGTCATATATATTATTTCAAGCCGGTAATAAAAACAAAGTATAGTTAATAAAATAAAAAATAAATATAATCACATAAAACATAAATTACCTTATCTATCCTAGCTTTTTTTTCCGACTTCGCAACTACCCATTTTTGTAACAACCGAGAGATACTATCATTTATCTTACAAAATGTTAATGGTCATATTTTTGCTAGTTTAAAGTGATCAAATAAAAGAGGTGGTGATGGTGATGAAGGAGGTGTGGAGATCTTTTCCTACTCCTTCCTAGAGCTTCATGTGGAGAATATGGATTGAATATTTTATGGTCTGTGACAAATTGTCGGTGATTGTGAAGGTTAATGGAAGATGGTGAGCCATTACAAAAACAATATTCAATATAGAATAAATTAAAAAGATTTATACTAATAAAGTAATAGTGACCATTGTAAAGAGAGAATGAAGTGATTAGCTAATAATATTTAAAGATGCATATTGTAATCTCTGCTTCACTGCTGAAAAATTTGCGTGTTTCTAATAGACATAGTTAGATAAACTATAAAAAATTATTATATAAGTCAATTACAGTATTTAGAAACTTTATTTTTTAACGGTCAAATAGTATTATTAATTTCAATAGTTGATAACTCAAATTAAAATGAAATTGAAAAGAAAAAAAGAAACATGCAATAATTTTTATTATTTGATTATAATACAATCATAAACCTTAATTATGATTTAATAAATAAATAAAACAAAAACAAAGAATATTTCAATAGACATAGTTAGCTAAATTATAAGAAATTATTACCTAAGACATTTATAAATTTATAAATTTTTTTAATTTTTTAATGAAAAAGAGGGCCGAAGCCCAAAAACTTTCAATTTTTATTGTCAAATAGTACTATTAACTCAAATAATTAATGAGTCGAATTAAAATAAAATTGAAATTAATAAGGAAGAAAAAATAATTCAAAAATGATCACTTTACAACATTCCAAAATTAAACAAATATTATTTATTGCTTCAATAATAAATAACAATAAAATTAATTAAAATTTGAGTTGATAAATTTAAGACGTCTATCCCATAAAAAGGCTACATAAATTTATATAACTTCTTAATCAATATTGAGGTTTAAAGTAAACTTTAAAAATTTGGTCTTTAAAAGAACAATTTAAATAAATTTTATTTTTTTGAATTATTTGAGATGTAAAATCGTTTTTAAATAATCGCAATCGATTTCTTGTAAAATTATATAAGAAAGGTGACTTGTATAATACAATTATATAAGAAAGACCTTTGATTACTTATGCTCATGCAGAGGGTACCGTACACACTTGTATTTTTTATTACAAGTATATAATGTTACTAAAGGATGGAAGAAAAAAGTATGTTTTACACATCTAAGTAGTCTAATTAACAAAATTAATTATTTCTTTTCATTAATAATAATTTTTATTTAATAGATGAAAGAAAATTGTATGATTCAGACTTCTAGTTTTTGGAGTTACAGCTCTCACTAAGAAAAGTAGGGTTTTTTCATTTCTTTAATGTAACTTTATATATATATATATATATATATATATATATATATATATATATATATATATATATATATATATATATATATATATATATATATATATATATATATATATATATATATATATATATATATATATATATATATATATATATATATATATATATATATATATATATATATATATATATATATATATATATATATGTGTGTGTGTGTGTGTGTGTGTGTGTGAGTTTGCGTGTGTGCGCGTGCGCACGTGTGTGTTGATGTGTGTTAAAGAAATTGAAATTTTGAAACCTAAAGTGAGTGCTTTACTAGCCTAAGAGTTAAGATGTGTCTATTAATTAATGTATGTCCTTATAAGAGAGTGTATTATGTGAGAGGAAAGTATTAATATCCTTCCCACCCGTAGTACTCTATCGTATTCATCAAATGTCATATATATTATTTCAAGCCGGTAATAAAAACAAAGTATAGTTAATAAAATAAAAAATAAATATAATCACATAAAACATAAATTACCTTATCTATCCTAGCTTTTTTTTCCGACTTCGCAACTACCCAATTTTGTAACAACCGAGAGATACTATCATTTATCTTACAAAATGTTAATGGTCATATTTTTGCTAGTTTAAAGTGATCAAATAAAAGAGGTGGTGATGGTGATGAAGGAGGTGTGGAGATCTTTTCCTACTCCTTCCTAGAGCTTCATGTGGAGAATATGGATTGAATATTTTATGGTCTGTGACAAATTGTCGGTGATTGTGAAGGTTTAATGGAAGATGGTGAGCCATTACAAAAACAATATTCAATATAGAATAAATTAAAAAGATTTATACTAATAAAGTAATAGTGACCATTGTAAAGAGAGAATGAAGTGATTAGCTAATAATATTTAAAGATGCATATTGTAATCTCTGCTTCACTGCTGAAAAATTTGCGTGTTTCTAATAGACATAGTTAGATAAACTATAAAAAATTATTATATAAGTCAATTACAGTATTTAGAAACTTTATTTTTTAACGGTCAAATAGTATTATTAATTTTAATAGTTGATAACTCAAATTAAAATGAAATTGAAAAGAAAAAAAGAAACATGCAATAATTTTTATTATTTGATTATAATACAATCATACACCTTAATTATGATTTAATAAATTAATAAAACAAAAACAAAGAATATTTCAATAGACATAGTTAGCTAAATTATAAGAAATTATTACCTAAGACATTTATAAATTTATTAATTTTTTTAATTTTTTTATGAAAAAGAGGGCCGAAGCCCAAAAACTTTCAATTTTTATTGTCAAATAGTACTATTAACTCAAATAATTAATGAGTCGAATTAAAATAAAATTGAAATTAATAAGGAAGAAAAAATAATTCAAAAATGATCAATTTACAACATTCCAAAATTAAACAAATATTATTTATTGCTTCAATAATAAATAACAATAAAATTAATAAAATTTGAGTTGATAAATTTAAGACGTCTATCCTATAAAAAGGCTACATAAATTTATATAACTTCTTAATCAATATTGAGGTTTAAAGTAAACTTTAAAAATTTGGTCTTTAAAAGAATAATTTAAATAAATTTTATTTTTTTGAATTATTTGAGATGTAAAATCGTTTTTAAATAATCGCAATCGATTTCTTGTAAAATTATATAAGAAAGGTGACTTGTATAATACAATTATATAAGAAAGACCTTTGATTACTTATGCTCATGCAGAGGGGTACCGTACACACTTGTATTTTTTATTACAAGTGTATAATGTTACTAAAGGATGGAAGAAAAAAGTATGTTTTACACTTCTAAGTAGTCTAATTAACAAAATTAATTTTTTCTTTTCATTAATAATAATTTTTATTTAATAGATGAAAGAAAATTGTATGATTCAGACTTCTAGTTTTTGGAGTTGCAGCTCTCACTAAGAAAAGTAGGGTTTTATCATTTCTTTAATGTAACTTTTTATATATATATATATATATATATATATATATATATATATATATAATATATATATATATATATATATATATATATATATATATATATGTGTGTGTGTGTGTGTGTGTGTGTGTGTGTGTGTGAGTTTGCGTGTGTGCGCGTGCGCACGTGTGTGTTGATGTGTGTTAAAGAAATTGAAATTTTGAAACCTAAAGTGAGTGCTTTACTAGCCTAAGAGTTAAGATGTGTCTATTAATTAATGTATGTCCTTATAAGAGAGTGTATTATGTGAGAGGAAAGTATTAATATCCTTCCCACCCGTAGTACTCTATCGTATTCATCAAATGTCATATATATTATTTCAAGCCGGTAATAAAAACAAAGTATAGTTAATAAAATAAAAAATAAATATAATCACATAAAACATAAATTACCTTATCTATCCTAGCTTTTTTTTCCGACTTCGCAACTACCCAATTTTGTAACAACCGAGAGATACTATCATTTATCTTACAAAATGTTAATGGTCATATTTGTGCTAGTTTAAAGTGATCAAATAAAAGAGGTGGTGATGGTGATGAAGGAGGTGTGGAGATCTTTTCCTACTCCTTCCTAGAGCTTCATGTGGAGAATATGGATTGAATATTTTATGGTCTGTGACAAATTGTCGGTGATTGTGAAGGTTTAATGGAAGATGGTGAGCCATTACAAAAACAATATTCAATATAGAATAAATTAAAAAGATTTATACTAATAAAGTAATAGTGACCATTGTAAAGAGAGAATGAAGTGATTAGCTAATAATATTTAAAGATGCATATTGTAATCTCTGCTTCACTGCTGAAAAATTTGCGTGTTTCTAATAGACATAGTTAGATAAACTATAAAAAATTATTATATAAGTCAATTACAGTATTTAGAAACTTTATTTTTTAACGGTCAAATAGTATTATTAATTTTAATAGTTGATAACTCAAATTAAAATGAAATTGAAAAGAAAAAAAGAAACATGCAATAATTTTTATTATTTGATTATAATACAATCATACACCTTAATTATGATTTAATAAATTAATAAAACAAAAACAAAGAATATTTCAATAGACATAGTTAGCTAAATTATAAGAAATTATTACCTAAGACATTTATAAATTTATTAATTTTTTTAATTTTTTTATGAAAAAGAGGGCCGAAGCCCAAAAACTTTCAATTTTTATTGTCAAATAGTACTATTAACTCAAATAATTAATGAGTCGAATTAAAATAAAATTGAAATTAATAAGGAAGAAAAAATAATTCAAAAATGATCAATTTACAACATTCCAAAATTAAACAAATATTATTTATTGCTTCAATAATAAATAACAATAAAATTAATTAAAATTTGAGTTGATAAATTTAAGACGTCTATCCTATAAAAAGGCTACATAAATTTATATAACTTCTTAATCAATATTGAGGTTTAAAGTAAACTTTAAAAATTTGGTCTTTAAAAGAATAATTTAAATAAATTTTATTTTTTTGAATTATTTGAGATGTAAAATCGTTTTTAAATAATCGCAATCGATTTCTTGTAAAATTATATAAGAAAGGTGACTTGTATAATACAATTATATAAGAAAGACCTTTGATTACTTATGCTCATGCAGAGGGTACCGTACACACTTGTATTTTTTATTACAAGTATATAATGTTACTAAAGGATGGAAGAAAAAAGTATGTTTTACACTTCTAAGTAGTCTAATTAACAAAATTAATTTTTTCTTTTCATTAATAATAATTTTTATTTAATAGATGAAAGAAAATTGTATGATTCAGACTTCTAGTTTTTGGAGTTGCAGCTCTCACTAAGAAAAGTAGGGTTTTATCATTTCTTTAATGTAACTTTATATATATATATATATATATATATATATATATATATATATATATATATATATAATATATATATATATATATATATATATATATATATATATATATATATATATATATATATATATATATATATATATATATATATATATATATATATATATATATATATATATATATATATATATATATATGTGTATGTGTGTGTGTGTGTGTGTGTGTGTGTGTGTGTGTGTGTGTGTGTGTGTGTGTGTGTGTGTGAGTTTGCGTGTGTGCGCGTGCGCACGTGTGTGTTGATGTGTGTTAAAGAAATTGAAATTTTGAAACCTAAAGTGAGTGCTTTACTAGCCTAAGAGTTAAGATGTGTCTATTAATTAATGTATGTCTGTGATCGGTGGATCTGGAACTGACTGTTTTAAAGCTGGTTCGCGAAATGTCGCGGAAGCAAGAGTCGCCACCGTCTTTTATTTTCTCCAAATGGAAAGGACAAAAGCACAGAAAAATTCCTTTAAAGAGATTGCTCTCGGTTCGGGAGGTAGGTTATAGAAAGGGAAGGTGTTAGCACCCTTTCTATCCATGGTTATCCATGGGCTCTTAGGTACTTGCTCATTGTGTTTTCAAAATTGTTTGTTTGCTTTTCAATGTGGGTTTTAAAAGTTTCTTTGAAAATTTTCAGTTCGACTCGTACGTCAGAGTGTTTGAAAAATTTGCTTTGAAAGCTTTTGAAAAGTGTTGGTGTGAAAAGTTTTCAGTTTGTTTTGAAATTAGAGCAAGTACCTTTGAGAACCTACCTACCCTAAGGAATTCGTCTGTGTAAATGTCCTTTAAAGTAGTGCCATCCCACCATTGAGAGGTAGGTAGCACCACCGTTGGAGGTGTTCGGGTCAATTCGAGTTTTAGGGACGTGGTGATCACCAGAGCAATGGGAAGACACCTTAGAAGCTACCCTTATGCCATTGATCTTTTATTCCGAGGCAACTTATTCGAGGCAACTTTGTTTTAGGCAACTAGATCAATGGACACAAGGACTTACTAAAATATCCTCTACTCGATGATCACCTTTCGAAAGGCAACAGTGAGGCGTACCCTAGGGGTGGTGTGTGCGAATTGTGTGTCATTTTCAGTTTATTGTTTGTCTTGTCATGCATTGGTGATCTAACGATTCGATTTTATTTTTGGGCATTCATTCTTTCATGTCATTGTTTAACAGTTAAAAGTGCGGGAATTTAAAGTGCGGAAAAGAAAAAAAAGTCCTACGCTATTACAAAGGGCGAGGGTCTACAACGCCAAATTAATCCAGACCCGTTTTAAGATAAATTGCAGAAAAGAAATGTCTAATGGCTATTACATGGCTTTGGTACAAGTACATTATATTCACAAAAGAAATAAATGAAACGCGCGAAAAAGAAAATAATCAAATACAAGGGCGTTGGACCCTTTAAAAGAATTAAAATAATTAAGTTATCTAAAATTAAAATTAAATGAAAAATGGTATTTTTTGTGTTTTTTAGATTTAAAAGAAAAAGAAAAATTAATTAAAATTAAAATGCTAAACCCTAGTTCTAATGTTTTTTTTAATTTATTATGAAAATATTGACTTTTAACCTAATTTAACTCTAAATTAATTTATGTACAATTTTTAATTTATGGAAAATAAATAAAAATTATTATTCTAAAAAAAAGAAAAGAAAAAAGAGAAAAATAAAAATTATTAAACCTAAATTCTATTTTTGGATTTTTATTATGAAAAACATTTAATAAACCTAAATTAAAGCTAAATAATTACAAGCATTTTTTTATGAAAATAATTATAATATAAAAATTATTATTTTTGGTCTTTTTCTGATTTTTTGACTGTTTTTTGTATTTTGTTAAAAATAATTAATTAAATAAATAGCAAAAAGAAATAAAAGGAAAAATTGAAGAAAGAATAAAAAAAAATAAAAATAATAAGGCAAACCAGGGGGGGGGGGGTAGTCCCAGAATTGTGAGGTTCAGATTTGAAAAGCCTGGCCCATTTGCTTGAAGTCCATTGACTTTTCTAAGCCACGTGCACGCCTGTTGACTTGTCCTCATGGTATTCCCTAGCACACAACCCTTGATCTGATCCCACTAAGTGACGTGGCTGGCCTGATCTGGTGAGTACACGGTAGTCCATAACGTCATATCCACACCTGAACACATATTGAAAAAGAATATTGAAGTAAAGTAGACCTGGGAATCGAACCCAGGTCTTATGCATTACTCACGCGCTTGCTTGCCATCTGTGCCATTTAATTCATTCGTTATATAATAAACAAGTAAATCATATAAAACAAAAGCAACGCGCTAGTGACTGAAGCGCGCGAACTTTGAATGGACGAATCGCTGGTTGACACCACATCGTCGTCCTCACCCCCCTGCAAAACAAAACTCAAAGGCAACACTTTCTTACGCGTTTCATTAGACCACTTTTGAAAAAATAGCGACTAGCTTATTTCCAAATATAAATTAGGCGCGAGTATGTAAATCTTTTCGTCCAGATGCATGGAGTGTGATGGCAATGGTCTTGAGCTCTGATTTTTCTTATTTACAAAAGCCCTAAATTAAGCTCTACAAAACCCTAGAACATGAAAATGGTGGAATCACGTATGATCACTAAAAATGCAATTGAATATAATGGAGAGCTTAGAAACTTTGTAAGGAACAAGGATATATGTTTGAAATGCAATGAAGAGGCTTGGAATTGAGAATACGATTTCAAATATTTTGAGATACAGTCTGAGTTAGGGGTACCGTTTCAGGGTGTTCTTGTTGATGTTAGTGATTGAGATGTGTTCAGAAATGCTTCAGGATGCTAATGGAAAAAGAATTGAGGCTTAAAACTTTCCCTAACCTTGATTTCAGATTTTGCTTATAAGGCTAATTTTTCAAAATGTCCAATGGCTTTTCAGCGCAGCATATGGCATATTGTGGTTAGGGTTTGACTTAGTGATGATCATGGAATAGAATTGGCTAGTTCTTTGACCTAGATTCAAGCTCATGAAGGAATGAGTCTTAGGGTTTTCACTCTTAACCATTTTTCCTCCTTTTTAGCCAAAACCTAGACCTAGTGTGCAAATGAACCCTAGCCTGATTTCTTGAGTTGGTTCATGATACATAGAAATTGTCCAAGTTCACATGACACTATTCCATTGGTTTTTAAATTTTATTTGAATTTTCAAAGAATTAAAATGAATTAAATCATCAAAAATTAAATAAAATAAAAAAATCAATATTTGGTCTTGAAATTAACCATGGGACACGTGTGTGGCATGACAAGGATGAACCAAGTGGAAAAAATGGGGCCCTTTTGTCCAAAATTGGATTTTCAAGGATAGTTGACTTTTGCCATTTCACAAAAATTTCCCAACTTCTACAAGGCATAACTTGCTCAATTTTTAAGCTTTTCACATGTTCTTGGACATTTTGGAAAGGTCTTTGAGTCCTTTAACCAATGCCTTTGGTCCCATGTCATTTCGATTTACCAATCTCAAGTTATGGTCTTTGACTTAAAGTCCCTTTTTGTTGACTTTTGAAAATGACCTATAATGTTGAAATTGATAACTTTTTGTGAGAGCATTTCTTGGACTTGAAGTATGAAGATGAGTTGTAGGAAATGTCTTTCTCTTCAAAATGAGCTTTGGATGGAATTTTTCTGATAATCCATGTGAAAGTTATGCCCTGGTCAATTTCAGTTGACTTTTTCAACTGTCCAAATATAGCAATTTTTGCATCTTTGATGATTTCTGAGCCAAATTTTGAGAATCATGATCAAGCATTGATCAAATGATGTTTGTGGCTTCAAAATGATATGTTGACCAAAAATTTGAACTTTTGACTGTCAAATGACCATTTTGCCCCTACAGTTGACTGTAGTGCAATCTAGGGTTTTGACTGTGCAATCTTGAGCTGAATGCCTTGAAACTTGATATGAGGATGCTTGACCATGTTTGTGAGCATATGAGACTTGATTGAGCCTTTGAAAACTTCATTCTCTTGATCAGAACCCAAACCCTAGTTTTGACTGTATAGGAGACAGTTGCACTGCACAACCCTTGGGGAATTTTGTGACTTGGCTTGGCAATTTCTTGAAGAATATGGGAGGGAAAATTTTGGGGTATAACAATGTCCTTATAAGAGAGTGTATTATGTGAGAGGAAAGTATTAATATCCTTCCCACCCGTAGTACTCTATCGTATTCATCAAATGTCATATATATTATTTCAAGCCGGTAATAAAAACAAAGTATAGTTAATAAAATAAAAAATAAATATAATCAAATAAAACATAAATTACCTTTTCTATCCTAGCTTTTTTTTCCGACTTCACAACTACCCATTTTTGTAACAACAGAGAGATACTATCATTTATCTTACAAAATGTTAATGGTCATATTTGTGCTAATTTAAAGTGATGAAATAAAAGAGGTGGTGATGGTGATGAAGGAGGTGTGGAGATCTTTTCCTACTCCTTCCTAGAGCTTCATGTGGAGAATATGGATTGAATATTTTATGGTCTGTGACAAATTGTCGGTGATTGTGAGGGTTTAATGGAAGATGGTGAGCCATTACAAAAACAATATTCAATATAGAATAAATTAAAAAGATTTATACTAATAAAGTAATAGTGACCATTGTAAAGAGAGAATGAAGTGATTAGCTAATAATATTTAAAGATGCATATGGTAATCTCTGCTTCACTGCTGAAAAATTTGCGTGTTTCTAATGGACATAGTTAGATAAACTATAAAAAATTATTATATAAGTCAATTACAGTATTTAGAAACTTTAATTTTTAACGGTCAAATAGTATTATTAATTTCAATAGTTGATAACTCAAATTAAAATGAAATTGAAAAGAAAAAAAGAAACATGCAATAATTTTTATTATTTGATTATAATACAATCATACACCTTAATTATGATTTAATAAATTAATAAAACAAAAACAAAGAATATTTCAATAGACATAGTTAGCTAAATTATAAGAAATTATTACCTAAGACATTTATAAATTTATAAATTTTTTGAATTTTCTAATGAAAAAGAGGGCCGAAGCCCAAAAACTTTCAATTTTTATTGTCAAATAGTACTATTAACTCAAATAATTAATGAGTCGAATTAAAATAAAATTGAAATAAATAAGAAGAAAAAATAATTCAAAAATGATCACTTTACAACATTCCAAAATTAAACAAATTTTATTTATTGCTTCAATAATAAATAACAATAAAATTAATTAAAATTTGAGTTGATAAATTTAAGACGTCTATCCCATAAAAAGGCTACATAAATTTATATAACTTCTTAATCAATATTGAGGTTTAAAGTAAACTTTAAAAATTTGGTCTTTAAAAGAATAATTTAAATAAATTTTATTTTTTTGAATTATTTGAGATGTAAAATCGTTTTTAAATAATCGCAATCGATTTCTTGTAAAATTATATAAGAAAGGTGACTTGTATAATACAATTATATAAGAAATACCTTTGATTACTTATGCTCATGTAGAGGGTACCGTACACACTTGTATTTTTTTTTACAAGTATATAATGTTACTAAAGGATGGAAGAAAAAAGTATGTTTTACACTTCTAAGTAGTCTAATTAACAAAATTAATTTTTTCTTTTCATTAATAATAATTTTTATTTAATAGATGAAAGAAAATTGTATGATTCAGACTTCTAGTTTTTGGAGTTGCAGCTCTCACTAAGAAAAGTAGGGTTTTTTCATTTCTTTAATGTAACTTTATATATATATATATATATATATATGTGTGTGTGTGTGTGAGTTTGCGTGTGTGCGCGTGCGCACGTGTGTGTTGATGTGTGTTAAAGAAATTGAAATTTTGAAACCTAAAGTGAGTGCTTTACTAGCCTAAGAGTTAAGATGTGTCTATTAATTAATGTATGTCCTTATAAGAGAGTGTATTATGTGAGAGGAAAGTATTAATATCCTTCCCACCCGTAGTACTCTATCGTATTCATCAAATGTCATATATATTATTTCAAGCCGGTAATAAAAACAAAGTATAGTTAATAAAATAAAAAATAAATATAATCACATAAAACATAAATTACCTTATCTATCCTAGCTTTTTTTTCCGACTTCGCAACTACCCAATTTTGTAACAACCGAGAGATACTATCATTTATCTTACAAAATGTTAATGGTCATATTTTTGCTAGTTTAAAGTGATCAAATAAAAGAGGTGGTGATGGTGATGAAGGAGGTGTGGAGATCTTTTCCTACTCCTTCCTAGAGCTTCATGTGGAGAATATGGATTGAATATTTTATGGTCTGTGACAAATTGTCGGTGATTGTGAAGGTTTAATGGAAGATGGTGAGCCATTACAAAAACAATATTCAATATAGAATAAATTAAAAAGATTTATACTAATAAAGTAATAGTGACCATTGTAAAGAGAGAATGAAGTGATTAGCTAATAATATTTAAAGATGCATATTGTAATCTCTGCTTCACTGCTGAAAAATTTGCGTGTTTCTAATGGACATAGTTAGATAAACTATAAAAAATTATTATATAAGTCAATTACAGTATTTAGAAACTTTAATTTTTAACGGTCAAATAGTATTATTAATTTCAATAGTTGATAACTCAAATTAAAATGAAATTGAAAAGAAAAAAAGAAACATGCAATAATTTTTATTATTTGATTATAATACAATCATACACCTTAATTATGATTTAATAAATTAATAAAACAAAAACAAAGAATATTTCAATAGACATAGTTAGCTAAATTATAAGAAATTATTACCTAAGACATTTATAAATTTATAATTTTTTTTAATTTTTTAATGAAAAAGAGGGCCGAAGCCCAAAAACTTTCAATTTTTATTGTCAAATAGTACTATTAACTCAAATAATTAATGAGTCGAATTAAAATAAAATTGAAATAAATAAGGAAGAAAAAATAATTCAAAAATGATCACTTTACAACATTCCAAAATTAAACAAATATTATTTATTGCTTCAATAATAAATAACAATAAAATTAATTAAAATTTGAGTTGATAAATTTAAGACGTCTATCCCATAAAAAGGCTACATAAATTTATATAACTTCTTAATCAATATTGAGGTTTAAAGTAAACTTTAAAAATTCGGTCTTTAAAAGAATAATTTAAATAAATTTTATTTTTTTTGAATTATTTGAGATGTAAAATCGTTTTTAAATAATCGCAATCGATTTCTTGTAAAATTATATAAGAAAGGTGACTTGTATAATACAATTATATAAGAAAGACCTTTGATTACTTATGCTCATGCAGAGGGTACCGTACACACTTGTATTTTTTTTTACAAGTATATAATGTTACTAAAGGATGGAAGAAAAAAGTATGTTTTACACTTCTAAGTAGTCTAATTAACAAAATTAATTTTTTCTTTTCATTAATAATAGTTTTTATTTAATAGATGAAAGAAAATTGTATGATTCAGACTTCTAATTTTTGGAGTTGCAGCTCTCACTAAGAAAAGTAGGGTTTTTTCATTTCTTTAATGTAACTTTATATATATATATATATATATATATATATATATATATATATATATATATATATATATATATATATATATATATATATATATATATATATATATATATATATATATATATATATATATATATATATATATATATATATATATATATATATATATATATATATATATATATATATATATATATATATATATATATATATATCTGTGTGTGTGTGAGTTTGCGTGTGTGCGCGTGCGCACGTGTGTGTTGATGTGTGTTAAAGAAATTGAAATTTTGAAACCTAAAGTGAGTGCTTTACTAGCCTAAGAGTTAATATGTGTCTATTAATTAATGTATGTCCTTATAAGAGAGTGTATTATGTGAGAGGTAAGTATTAATATCCTTCCCACCCGTAGTACTCTATCGTATTCATCAAATGTCATATATATTATTTCAAGCCGGTAATAAAAACAAAGAATAGTTAATAAAATAAAAAATAAATATAATCACATAAAACATAAATTACCTTTTCTATCCTAGCTTTTTTTTCCGACTTCGCAACTACCCATTTTTGTAACAACCGAGAGATACTGTCATTTATCTTACAAAATGTTAATGGTCATATTTGTGCTAGTTTAAAGTGATCAAATAAAAGAGGTGGTGATGGTGATGAAGGAGGTGTGGAGATCTTTTCCTACTCCTTCCTAGAGCTTCATGTGGAGAATATGGATTGAATATTTTATGGTCTGTGACAAATTGTCGGTGATTGTGAAGGTTTAATGGAAGATGGTGAGCCATTACTAAAACAATATTCAATATAGAATAAATTAAAAAGATTTATACTAATAAAGTAATAGTGACCATTGTAAAGAGAGAATGAAGTGATTAGCTAATAATATTTAAAGATGCATATTGTAATCTCTACTTCACTGCTGAAAAATTTGCGTGTTTCTAATGGACATAGTTAGATAAACTATAAAAAATTATTATATAAGTCAATTACAGTATTTAGAAACTTTAATTTTTAACGGTCAAATAGTATTATTAATTTCAATAGTTGATAACTCAAATTAAAATGAAATTGAAAAGAAAAAAAGAAACATGTAATAATTTTTATTATTTGATTATAATACAATCATACACCTTAATTATGATTTAATAAATTAATAAAACAAAAACAAAGAATATTTCAATAGACATAGTTAGCTAAATTATAAGAAATTATTACCTAAGACATTTATAAATTTATAAATTTTTTAAATTTTTTAATGAAAAAGAGGGCCGAAGCCCAAAAACTTTCAATTTTTATTGTCAAATAGTACTATTAACTCAAATAATTAATGAGTCGAATTAAAATAAAATTGAAATAAATAAGGAAGAAAAAATAATTCAAAAATGATCACTTTACAACATTCCAAAATTAAACAAATATTATTTATTGCTTCAATAATAAATAACAATAAAATTAATTAAAATTTGAGTTGATAAATTTAAGACGTCTATCCCATAAAAAGACTACATAAATTTATATAACTTCTTAATCAATATTGAGGTTTAAAGTAAACTTTAAAAATTTGGTCTTTAAAAGAATAATTTAAATAAATTTTATTTTTTTGAATTATTTGAGATGTAAAATCGTTTTTAAATAATCGCAATCGATTTCTTGTAAAATTATATAAGAAAGGTGACTTGTATAATACAATTATATAAGAAAGACCTTTGATTACTTATGCTCATGCAGAGGGTACCGTACACACTTGTATTTTTTTTTTTTACAAGTATATAATGTTACTAAAGGATGGAAGAAAAAAGTATGTTTTACACTTCTAAGTAGTCTAATTAACAAAATTAATTTTTTCTTTTCATTAATAATAATTTTTATTTAATAGATGAAAGAAAATTGTATGATTCAAACTTCTAGTTTTTGGAGTTGCAGCTCTCACTAAGAAAAGTAGGGTTTTTTCATTTCTTTAATGTAACTTTATATATATATATATATATATATATATATATATATATATATATATATATATATATATATATATATATATATATATATATATATATCTGTGTGTGTGTGTGTGTGTGTGTGAGTTTGCGTGTGTGCGCGTGCGCACGTGTGTGTTGATGTGTGTTAAAGAAATTGAAATTTTGAAACCTAAAGTGAGTGCTTTACTAGCCTAAGAGTTAATATGTGTCTATTAATTAATGTATGTCCTTATAAGAGAGTGTATTATGTGAGAGGTAAGTATTAATATCCTTCCCACCCGTAGTACTCTATCGTATTCATCAAATGTCATATATATTATTTCAAGCCGGTAATAAAAACAAAGAATAGTTAATAAAATAAAAAATAAATATAATCACATAAAACATAAATTACCTTTTCTATCCTAGCTTTTTTTTCCGACTTCGCAACTACCCATTTTTGTAACAACCGAGAGATACTGTCATTTATCTTACAAAATGTTAATGGTCATATTTGTGCTAGTTTAAAGTGATCAAATAAAAGAGGTGGTGATGGTGATGAAGGAGGTGTGGAGATCTTTTCCTACTCCTTCCTAGAGCTTCATGTGGAGAATATGGATTGAATATTTTATGGTCTGTGACAAATTGTCGGTGATTGTGAAGGTTTAATGGAAGATGGTGAGCCATTACAAAAACAATATTCAATATAGAATAAATTAAAAAGATTTATACTAATAAAGTAATAGTGACCATTGTAAAGAGAGAATGAAGTGATTAGCTAATAATATTTAAAGATGCATATTGTAATCTCTGCTTCACTGCTGAAAAATTTGCGTGTTTCTAATGGACATAGTTAGATAAACTATAAAAAATTATTATATAAGTCAACTACAGTATTTAGAAACTTTAATTTTTAACGGTCAAATAGTATTATTAATTTCAATAGTTGATAACTCAAATTAAAATGAAATTGAAAAGAAAAAAAGAAACATGCAATAATTTTTATTATTTGATTATAATACAATCATACACCTTAATTATGATTTAATAAATTAATAAAACAAAAACAAAGAATATTTCAATAGACATAGTTAGCTAAATTATAAGAAATTATTACCTAAGACATTTATAAATTTATAATTTTTTTTAATTTTTTAATGAAAAAGAGGGCCGAAGCCCAAAAACTTTCAATTTTTATTGTCAAATAGTACTATTAACTCAAATAATTAATGAGTCGAATTAAAATAAAATTGAAATAAATAAGGAAGAAAAAATAATTCAAAAATGATCACTTTACAACATTCCAAAATTAAACAAATATTATTTATTGCTTCAATAATAAATAACAATAAAATTAATTAAAATTTGAGTTGATAAATTTAAGACGTCTAATCCCATAAAAAGGCTACATAAATTTATATTAACTCCTTAATCAATATTGAGGTTTAAAGTAAACTTTAAAAATTTGGTCTTTAAAAGAATAATTTAAATAAATTTTATTTTTTTGAATTATTTGAGATGTAAAATCGTTTTTAAATTATCGCAATCGATTTCTTATAAAATTATATAAGAAAGGTGACGTGTATAATACAATTATGTAAGAAAGACCTTTGATTACTTATGCTCATGCAGAGGGTACCGTGCACACTTGTATTTTTTTTAGAAGTATATAATGTTACTAAAGGATGGAAGAAAAAAAAGTATGTTTTACACTTCTAAATAGTCTAATTAACAAAATTAATTATTTATTTTCATTAATAATAATTTTTATTTAATAGATGAAAGAAAATTGTATGATTTAGACTTCTAGTTTTTGGAGTTGCAGCTCTCACTAAGAAAAGTAGGGTTTTTTCATTTCTTTAATGTAACATTATATATATATATGTGTGTGTGTGAGTTTGCGTGTGTGCGCGTGCGCACGTGTGTGTTGATGTTTGTTAAAGAAATTGAAATTTTGAAACCTAAAGTGAGTGCTTTACTAGCCTAAGAGTTAAGATGTGTCTATTAATTAATGTATGTCCTTATAAGAGAGTGTATTATGTGAGAGGAAAGTATTAATATCCTTCCCACCCGTAGTACTCTATCGTATTCATCAAATGTCATATATATTATTTCAAGCCGGTAATAAAAACAAAGTATAGTTAATAAAATAAAAAATAAATATAATCACATAAAACATAAATTACCTTATCTATCCTAGCTTTTTTTTCCGACTTCGCAACTACCCAATTTTGTAACAACCGAGAGATACTATCATTTATCTTACAAAATGTTAATGGTCATATTTGTGCTAGTTTAAAGTGATCAAATAAAAGAGGTGGTGATGGTGATGAAGGAGGTGTGGAGATCTTTTCCTACTCCTTCCTAGAGCTTCATGTGGAGAATATGGATTGAATATTTTATGGTCTGTGACAAATTGTCGGTGATTGTGAAGGTTTAATGGAAGATGGTGAGCCATTACAAAAACAATATTCAATATAGAATAAATTAAAAAGATTTATACTAATAAAGTAATAGTGACCATTGTAAAGAGAGAATGAAGTGATTAGCTAATAATATTTAAAGATGCATATTGTAATCTCTGCTTCACTGCTGAAAAATTTGCGTGTTTCTAATGGACATAGTTAGATAAACTATAAAAAATTATTATATAAGTCAACTACAGTATTTAGAAACTTTAATTTTTAACGGTCAAATAGTATTATTAATTTCAATAGTTGATAACTCAAATTAAAATGAAATTGAAAAGAAAAAAAGAAACATGCAATAATTTTTATTATTTGATTATAATACAATCATACACCTTAATTATGATTTAATAAATTAATAAAACAAAAACAAAGAATATTTCAATAGACATAGTTAGCTAAATTATAAGAAATTATTACCTAAGAAAATTATAAATTTTTAAATTTTTTTAATTTTTTAATGAAAAAGAGGGCCGAAGCCCAAAAACTTTCAATTTTTATTGTCAAATAGTACTATTAACTCAAATAATTAATGAGTCGAATTAAAATAAAATTGAAATAAATAAGGAAGAAAAAATAATTCAAAAATGATCACTTTACAACATTCCAAAATTAAACAAATATTATTTATTGCTTCAATAATAAATAACAATAAAATTAATTAAAATTTGAGTTAATAAATTTAAGACGTCTATCCCATAAAAAGGCTACATAAATTTATATAACTTCTTAATCAATATTGAGGTTTAAAGTAAACTTTAAAAATTTGGTCTTTAAAAGAATAATTTAAATAAATTTTATTTTTTTTAATTATTTGAGATGTAAAATCGTTTTTAAGTAATCGCAATCGATTTCTTGTAAAATTATATAAGAAAGGTGACTTGTATAATACAATTATATAAGAAAGACCTTTGATTACTTATGCTCATGCAGAGGGTACCGTACACACTTGTATTTTTTTTTACAAGTATATAATGTTACTAAAGGATGGAAGAAAAAAGTATGTTTTACACTTCTAAGTAGTCTAATTAACAAAATTAATTTTTTCTTTTCATTAATAATAATTTTTATTTAATAGATGAAAGAAAATTGTATGATTCAGACTTCTAGTTTTTGGAGTTGCAGCTCTCACTAAGAAAAGTAGGGTTTTATCATTTCTTTAATGTAACTTTATATATATATATATGTGTGTGTGTGAGTTTGCGTGTGTGCGCGTGCGCACGTGTGTGTTGATGTGTGTTAAAGAAATTGAAATTTTGAAACCTAAAGTGAGTGCTTTACTAGCCTAAGAGTTAAGATGTGTCTATTAATTAATGTATGTCCTTATAAGAGAGTGTATTATGTGAGAGGAAAGTATTAATATCCTTCCCACCCGTAGTACTCTATCGTATTCATCAAATGTCATATATATTATTTCAAGCCGGTAATAAAAACAAAGTATAGTTAATAAAATAAAAAATAAATATAATCACATAAAACATAAATTACCTTATCTATCCTAGCTTTTTTTCCGACTTCGCAACTACCCATTTTTATAACAACCGAGAGATACTATCATTTATCTTACAAAATGTTAACGGTCATATTTGTGCTAGTTTAAAGTGATCAAATAAAAGAGGTGGTGATGGTGATGAAGGAGGTGTGGAGATCTTTTCCTACTCCTTCCTAGAGCTTCATGTGGAGAATATGCATTGAATATTTTATGGTCTGTGACAAATTGTCGGTGATTGTGAAGGTTTAATGGAAGATGGTGAGCCATTACAAAAACAATATACAATATAGAATAAATTAAAAAGATTTATACTAATAAAGTAATAGTGACCATTGTAAAGAGAGAATGAAGTGATTAGCTAATAATATTTAAAGATGCATATTGTAATCTCTGCTTCACTGCTGAAAAATTTGCGTGTTTCTAATGGACATAGTTAGATAAACTATAAAAAATTATTATATAAGTCAATTACAGTATTTAGAAACTTTAATTTTTAACGGTCAAATAGTATTATTAATTTCAATAGTTGATAACTCAAATTAAAATGAAATTTAAAAGAAAAAAAGAAACATGCAATAATTTTTATTATTTGATTATAATACAATCATACACCTTAATTATGATTTAATAAATTAATAAAACAAAAACAAAGAATATTTCAATAGACATAGTTAGCTAAATTATAAGAAATAATTACCTAAGACATTTTTAAATTTTTAAATTTTTTTAATTTTTTAATGAAAAAGAGGGTCGAAGCCCAAAAACTTTCAATTTTTATTGTCAAATAGTACTATTAACTCAAATAATTAATGAGTCGAATTAAAATAAAATTGAAATAAATAAGGAAGAAAAAATAATTCAAAAATGATCACTTTGCAACATTCCAAAATTAAACAAATATTATTTATTGCTTCAATAATAAATAACAATAAAATTAATTAAAATTTGAGTTGATAAATTTAAGACGTCTATCCCATAAAAAGGCTACATAAATTTATATAACTTCTTAATCAATATTGAGGTTTAAAGTAAACTTTAAAAATTTTGTCTTTAAAAGAATAATTTAAATAAATTTTATTTTTTTTAATTATTTGAGATGTAAAATCGTTTTTAAATAATCGCAATCGATTTCTTGTAAAATTATATAAGAAAGGTGACTTGTATAATACAATTATATAAGAAAGACCTTTGATTACTTATGCTCATGAAGAGGGTACCGTACACACTTGTATTTTTTTTTACAAGTATATAATGTTACTAAAGGATGGAAGAAAAAAGTATGTTTTACACTTCTAAGTAGTCTAATTAACAAAATTAATTTTTTCTTTTCATTAATAATAATTTTTATTTAATAGATGAAAGAAAATTGTATGATTCAGACTTCTAGTTTTTGGAGTTGCAGCTCTCACTAAGAAAAGTAGGGTTTTATCATTTCTTTAATGTAACTTTATATATATATATATATGTGTGTGTGTGTGTGAGTTTGCGTGTGTGCGCGTGCGCACGTGTGTGTTGATGTGTGTTAAAGAAATTGAAATTTTGAAACCTAAAGTGAGTGCTTTACTAGCCTAAGAGTTAAGATGTGTCTATTAATTAATGTATGTCCTTATAAGAGAGTGTATTATGTGAGAGGAAAGTATTAATATCCTTCCCACCCGTAGTACTCTATCGTATTCATCAAATGTCATATATATTATTTCAAGCCGGTAATAAAAACAAAGTATAGTTAATAAAATAAAAAATAAATATAATCACATAAAACATAAATTACCTTATCTATCCTAGCTTTTTTTTCCGACTTCGCAACTACCCAATTTTGTAACAACCGAGAGATACTATCATTTATCTTACAAAATGTTAATGGTCATATTTGTGCTAGTTTAAAGTGATCAAATAAAAGAGGTGGTGATGGTGATGAAGGAGGTGTGGAGATCTTTTCCTACTCCTTCCTAGAGCTTCATGTGGAGAATATGGATTGAATATTTTATGGTCTGTGACAAATTGTCGGTGATTGTGAAGGTTTAATGGAAGATGGTGAGCCATTACAAAAACAATATTCAATATAGAATAAATTAAAAAGATTTATACTAATAAAGTAATAGTGACCATTGTAAAGAGAGAATGAAGTGATTAGCTAATAATATTTAAAGATGCATATTGTAATCTCTGCTTCACTGCTGAAAAATTTGCGTGTTTCTAATGGACATAGTTAGATAAACTATAAAAAATTATTATATAAGTCAACTACAGTATTTAGAAACTTTAATTTTTAACGGTCAAATAGTATTATTAATTTCAATAGTTGATAACTCAAATTAAAATGAAATTGAAAAGAAAAAAAGAAACATGCAATAATTTTTATTATTTGATTATAATACAATCATACACCTTAATTATGATTTAATAAATTAATAAAACAAAAACAAAGAATATTTCAATAGACATAGTTAGCTAAATTATAAGAAATTATTACCTAAGAAAATTATAAATTTTTAAATTTTTTTAATTTTTTAATGAAAAAGAGGGCCGAAGCCCAAAAACTTTCAATTTTTATTGTCAAATAGTACTATTAACTCAAATAATTAATGAGTCGAATTAAAATAAAATTGAAATAAATAAGGAAGAAAAAATAATTCAAAAATGATCACTTTACAACATTCCAAAATTAAACAAATATTATTTATTGCTTCAATAATAAATAACAATAAAATTAATTAAAATTTGAGTTAATAAATTTAAGACGTCTATCCCATAAAAAGGCTACATAAATTTATATAACTTCTTAATCAATATTGAGGTTTAAAGTAAACTTTAAAAATTTGGTCTTTAAAAGAATAATTTAAATAAATTTTATTTTTTTTAATTATTTGAGATGTAAAATCGTTTTTAAGTAATCGCAATCGATTTCTTGTAAAATTATATAAGAAAGGTGACTTGTATAATACAATTATATAAGAAAGACCTTTGATTACTTATGCTCATGCAGAGGGTACCGTACACACTTGTATTTTTTTTTACAAGTATATAATGTTACTAAAGGATGGAAGAAAAAAGTATGTTTTACACTTCTAAGTAGTCTAATTAACAAAATTAATTTTTTCTTTTCATTAATAATAATTTTTATTTAATAGATGAAAGAAAATTGTATGATTCAGACTTCTAGTTTTTGGAGTTGCAGCTCTCACTAAGAAAAGTAGGGTTTTATCATTTCTTTAATGTAACTTTATATATATATATGTGTGTGTGTGTGTGAGTTTGCGTGTGTGCGCGTGCGCACGTGTGTGTTGATGTGTGTTAAAGAAATTGAAATTTTGAAACCTAAAGTGAGTGCTTTACTAGCCTAAGAGTTAAGACGTGTCTATTAATTAATGTATGTCCTTATAAGAGAGTGTATTATGTGAGAGGAAAGTATTAATATCCTTCCCACCCGTAGTACTCTATCGTATTCATCAAATGTCATATATATTATTTCAAGCCGGTAATAAAAACAAAGTATAGTTAATAAAATAAAAAATAAATATAATCACATAAAACATAAATTACCTTATCTATCCTAGCTTTTTTTCCGACTTCGCAACTACCCATTTTTATAACAACCGAGAGATACTATCATTTATCTTACAAAATGTTAACGGTCATATTTGTGCTAGTTTAAAGTGATCAAATAAAAGAGGTGGTGATGGTGATGAAGGAGGTGTGGAGATCTTTTCCTACTCCTTCCTAGAGCTTCATGTGGAGAATATGCATTGAATATTTTATGGTCTGTGACAAATTGTCGGTGATTGTGAAGGTTTAATGGAAGATGGTGAGCCATTACAAAAACAATATACAATATAGAATAAATTAAAAAGATTTATACTAATAAAGTAATAGTGACCATTGTAAAGAGAGAATGAAGTGATTAGCTAATAATATTTAAAGATGCATATTGTAATCTCTGCTTCACTGCTGAAAAATTTGCGTGTTTCTAATGGACATAGTTAGATAAACTATAAAAAATTATTATATAAGTCAATTACAGTATTTAGAAACTTTAATTTTTAACGGTCAAATAGTATTATTAATTTCAATAGTTGATAACTCAAATTAAAATGAAATTTAAAAGAAAAAAAGAAACATGCAATAATTTTTATTATTTGATTATAATACAATCATACACCTTAATTATGATTTAATAAATTAATAAAACAAAAACAAAGAATATTTCAATAGACATAGTTAGCTAAATTATAAGAAATAATTACCTAAGACATTTTTAAATTTTTAAATTTTTTTAATTTTTTAATGAAAAAGAGGGTCGAAGCCCAAAAACTTTCAATTTTTATTGTCAAATAGTACTATTAACTCAAATAATTAATGAGTCGAATTAAAATAAAATTGAAATAAATAAGGAAGAAAAAATAATTCAAAAATGATCACTTTGCAACATTCCAAAATTAAACAAATATTATTTATTGCTTCAATAATAAATAACAATAAAATTAATTAAAATTTGAGTTGATAAATTTAAGACGTCTATCCCATAAAAAGGCTACATAAATTTATATAACTTCTTAATCAATATTGAGGTTTAAAGTAAACTTTAAAAATTTTGTCTTTAAAAGAATAATTTAAATAAATTTTATTTTTTTTGAATTATTTGAGATGTAAAATCGTTTTTAAATAATCGCAATCGATTTCTTGTAAAATTATATAAGAAAGGTGACTTGTATAATACAATTATATAAGAAAGACCTTTGATTACTTATGCTCATGCAGAGGGTACCGTACACACTTGTATTTTTTTTTACAAGTATATAATGTTACTAAAGGATGGAAGAAAAAAGTATGTTTTACACTTCTAAGTAGTCTAATTAACAAAATTAATTTTTTCTTTTCATTAATAATAATTTTTATTTAATAGATGAAAGAAAATTGTATGATTCAGACTTCTAGTTTTTGGAGTTGCAGCTCTCACTAAGAAAAGTAGGGTTTTATCATTTCTTTAATGTAACTTTATATATATATATATATATATATATATGTGTGTGTGTGTGTGAGTTTGCGTGTGTGCGCGTGCGCACGTGTGTGTTGATGTGTGTTAAAGAAATTGAAATTTTGAAACCTAAAGTGAGTGCTTTACTAGCCTAAGAGTTAAGATGTGTCTATTAATTAATGTATGTCCTTATAAGAGAGTGTATTATGTGAGAGGAAAGTATTAATATCCTTCCCACCCGTAGTACTCTATCGTATTCATCAAATGTCATATATATTATTTCAAGCCGGTAATAAAAACAAAGTATAGTTAATAAAATAAAAAATAAATATAATCACATAAAACATAAATTACCTTATCTATCCTAGCTTTTTTTCCGACTTCGCAACTACCCATTTTTATAACAACCGAGAGATACTATCATTTATCTTACAAAATGTTAACGGTCATATTTGTGCTAGTTTAAAGTGATCAAATAAAAGAGGTGGTGATGGTGATGAAGGAGGTGTGGAGATCTTTTCCTACTCCTTCCTAGAGCTTCATGTGGAGAATATGCATTGAATATTTTATGGTCTGTGACAAATTGTCGGTGATTGTGAAGGTTTAATGGAAGATGGTGAGCCATTACAAAAACAATATACAATATAGAATAAATTAAAAAAGATTTATACTAATAAAGTAATAGTGACCATTGTAAAGAGAGAATGAAGTGATTAGCTAATAATATTTAAAGATGCATATTGTAATCTCTGCTTCACTGCTGAAAAATTTGCGTGTTTCTAATGGACATAGTTAGATAAACTATAAAAAATTATTATATAAGTCAATTACAGTATTTAGAAACTTTAATTTTTAACGGTCAAATAGTATTATTAATTTCAATAGTTGATAACTCAAATTAAAATGAAATTGAAAAGAAAAAAAGAAACATGCAATAATTTTTATTATTTGATTATAATACAATCATACACCTTAATTATGATTTAATAAATTAATAAAACAAAAACAAAGAATATTTCAATAGACATAGTTAGCTAAATTATAAGAAATAATTACCTAAGACATTTTTAAATTTTTAAATTTTTTTAATTTTTTAATGAAAAAGAGGGTCGAAGCCCAAAAACTTTCAATTTTTAATGTCAAATAGTACTATTAACTCAAATAATTAATGAGTCGAATTAAAATAAAATTGAAATAAATAAGGAAGAAAAAATAATTCAAAAATGATCACTTTGCAACATTCCAAAATTAAACAAATATTATTTATTGCTTCAATAATAAATAACAATAAAATTAATTAAAATTTGAGTTGATAAATTTAAGACGTCTATCCCATAAAAAGGCTACATAAATTTATATAACTTCTTAATCAATATTGAGGTTTAAAGTAAACTTTAAAAATTTTGTCTTTAAAAGAATAATTTAAATAAATTTTATTTTTTTTAATTATTTGAGATGTAAAATCGTTTTTAAATAATCGCAATC
>CATIWC010003666.1:0-29927 GCA_948472305.1 Vicia faba
TTATAATATATATATATTATATATGTATATTATATATATATATTATATATATATATAGATATATATATATATATATGTATATATATATATATATATATATATATATATATATATTATATATATATATATATGTATATAGTATATATTATATGTATATATATCTATATATGTATATATATATATATAGAGTTATATATATGTATATATGATATATGTATATATATATATATGTATATATGTATATATATAGTATATATGTATATATATATATATAGTATATTATATATGTATATATATAATATATATATATATATATATTATTATATATATATATATATATATTATATATATATATATATATATATAGATATATATAATATATATCTATATATATATATATATATATATATATATATATAATATATCTATTATATATAATATATATATATATATATATATTAACATATTAAATATATAAGAATAAAAATTAAATATTTACAAAAAAAGTTTATATTCAAGAAATGTTTTTAAATGCAAATAAAAATAATAAATGAAGATAAGTATATTTTTTATATTATTTTTGAGTTTTAAAAAGACAAGAAAAATAGATTAATTATATACTTATACTAGTAAAAATGAAAATAAATATCAAATAAATAATAAAAAATATAAAAATGATTTTTTTGGTATTTTTTTTATATTTGGACAAAAAATAATAAAGTCAGAATAAAAATAAAAATATCAAAATGACAAATATACAAATAAATGGGCCAGGGGGTGTAAACTGAAAAATGGGGTGTTAGAAGTAAGAATGACCAGGCCCAGCCCAATCAGACTTCATCTTCTTCCTTGGTTCACAAAAACGCGCGTTCTGTACATCACCTGCTATTTCCTGATTCTTTGATTTTTTGACAAAACTCATAACATGAAACTTGTAGAGCATCAAACAACGAATCCAACCATATAAATAACTTAAGCTAACTCTCAAAGACCAGAGAGACTTTCTCTGGCATAATTCTTAACCTAGTTTTTTCAGAGAAGTTCATGACGAAATTCTCCTAGCACGATTGATATAAATGAAAACTAAGTATATGTATGGCTTCAGGGCTATGAATACAACATCTTTCATTCACAAACCTAAGTCTAACTATTCCTAAATAGAGAGATAGAAGTTCATGAAATACCTGTTTCAGTTGACTTTGAGTTGAGCAATGTAGCAACTTTCAAGGATATTTGAACTTCTTTTGAGCTTGCCCGAGGTCGAATGAAGCTTTCCAATGCTTACTTTGTTTTGAAATGGCTTGAATCGTGCCACAGAACTCAACCTGCAAAGCTTTGAAACAAAAATGGCAATGTGTGTTAAGGGTGTTACAGCTAGCAATGGATGATCTGGATAGCTTAAGTATGTTGGTTGGAAGGTGTTTGAAGTATCTTTGGACAAAACGCACGATGGAATATGGAGATGGAGATGGTTCTGCAAGGCTTGCCCTGTTTTGCAGAAAAAACAGTGATTTTGTGTACAAGGAGGTTTGAGAGGCAAAAGGGTCGTGTTTCTGGCTTGTTGGGAAGTATCAAAACTGGTTTACACTGTTTGTGTAAGTTGGTTTTAACAGATGTGAGAGATGACTTGTATTTTGCAAGTTTCTTCTTTTTCAAGCAAGAGTGTGTATGTTCTCAATGCAAGCATGTACAAGCCCTATATCATGCTGCATCTTTTGCTCTTGGTTCCTGGAATTGATAGACTTGATCTTGCCTCAGAGATATGGCCCAATGCCTCAAGGATCTTGTTTTGACATAAAGTACAACTTTACAAAAATGGCATTATACCTTTTACCATATAAGGCTTAATTTTGTATGCAATGTCCAAATGAATAAGATAATACCTTAGTTCAATGGTTTATGCATTAAATTATGGAGTATAAACTGGTTTTGAGTCCTGCAAGCTAGTACCAAGCATGCTGATTTGAAAATGCAAGTTTGTATGAACATGTATTGGTCATGGATAAAAATGAGTTTTTGCCAACTTCAAGCATTCGATTCTCTCTAACCACAAGGGTGTTTGAGGAGTTCTTGGACAATTTGGAAAGCTTGGAACATGTACTATAATCCATCTTTGAAATGAAACTTGAAATTCCAAGTGGAACTATGTGAAAAATGGCCAAGAAGATGGTCAAAATCCTGCCTAAACTAGGGCAAAATTTCTCTAAGTTAAAAGTTCCAGGTACCCTTGTTCCAAAAATCATAACTTGAGATACAAGCTTCTTTTGAGAAAACTTTGTGAATCAAAGTTGTAGACTTTGTGATGGACTATAACTTTCATGTTTCAAGTTTTGTTTGAATCCATTTGCATCTTGGTGAAAAAATGGGACAAAGTTAGGAAAAAATAAGAAAATTTCATAACTTGGAAAATTTCTAAGTTATGAAAAATTTCCATTTAAAACTCTAATTTGCATTTTTGGGTTTCTTGATGAACAAGTTTCAAAATTTGACATGTCTTGATGAAAAATAACTCTTGGCACTTGATTTTGACCAAAAAGTCAAAGTTTGACTTTTCAATGTACAGTCAAATTTTGATCAGTTGACTGAAAAATTCATCTGTCAATCCTATGCATTTGAGATCTTTTGAACTTGTTGAATGGGTCAAGACAATGTAATTGAGTCCTTGAGTCCATGTGTGAGCTTGATTTGCCATTGGTTAGGTCAAACAGTCAAAAATTGCCTTTGTACAGTCAAAACCCTAAAAACGACCATTTTGCCCTTTTGGTGATCTGATCAAATTTCTTGTGGAACTATGATCCAAACTTGATCAAATGACATATATGAGTTCATTATGTTGATGTGGGTCAAAATTCATGAGGTTTGACTGTCAATTGGCCACAATTGACTTTTTCCCCAATACAGCTGATTTCTAGGTCAACTGTCCAATTGACTGGGCAAAAATTTGAATCAAGGCTTGAAACTTGGTATGGACAAACTTGTGGGTCCAACATGGAGTATTAAAGTCACTTTTGGCATCTTAGGTCAAAACATCCTTGTGCAAACTCAAACCCTAATTTAGGTCAACAGTGCAAGGAGGTGTCTTGAGTAGAGCAAACCGTAGCTTGATCTTGAGTTCCAAGAGTCTTGTGATGAGAAATGTTGATGAAATGAGAGGGAAAATTTTGGGGTACAATAGTTGCCCATGTTCAATCTTCTTGAACCTGAAGAGTTAGATTGGCAAGTTTGCCTTTCGCGACTCGAAGGTAAAAGAGGATTGGACACTAGAGTGCCCGTAAATTTGCACTCGTCAAAACATAGATGCGGGAATAGGCTTAAAGATGCCATTTGGAGATGGTAGAATCTTGCTGGAGATGGGCTTAAAGATGCCATCCAAGAATCTTTGTTGAATTGCAATCTGTAGGTCAGAAGAATGAGCATCAAAATGGTATCCGTGTCTGGAATGTCATTGAACTGTATCTAGAGACTGAGTTTGTATGAGCAAAAGAATGGCGTCCGTGTCTGGCGCGTATCTGAGCTATAACTGTATTTGAATTTTGAATGAATATCAGAATGACGGCCGTGTATGGAGTGTATCTGTATTGTATCTAGGTAACAGAGAAACATCTGCGTATGGAGCAACTGTGTGCTGGGGATAAACTATGAATGAGTGACAGAATGGCAACCGTGTCTGGAGCGTTTCTGGACTGTATCTGAAGTTGAGATCTGTATGAGTAGTAGAATGACCTCCGTGTATGGGGTGTATCCGTACTGTAACTGGGATCTGAATAAGTCACAGAATGACTTCTGTGGCGACTGCACTGGGGGAATCAGACTGCTGGTGTAAAGGCCAAAATGGCATCCATGTTTGGAGCGTATCTGAACCTGTAGTTGATAGTTGAATCTGATTGTGAGATAGAATTGGCGCCGTGTCTGGAGCGTATCTAGTCTATATCTGATTGCTGAAGTCTGAATGAGTAATAGAATGACCACTGTGTCTGGGGTGTATCAATACTGTATTTTGACTTGAAGTTCTGAATGAGTAATAGAATGACCGCCGTGTATGGGGTGTATCCATATTGTATCTGAATAATTGTTAATGATAGCTTTTTAATCTTATCCTGAAAAGGGTAAAATGTTAGCTAAAACATGAAGTTATATTGCATGATATGTATGATGTAATGAATTGTAATCCATGTTTATGATATATGAATGTAATGGTTATGCATGTAAGCTGAGTAGCTGTCTTGCTGAGGAAGATAAATCCTGGTAGCTGGAGATAATGAAATCTTTGAGTGCTGCCGGGGAAAATAAATCCATGACCGAAGTTGGGGATTCCAAAAATCTTTGATTACTGAAGATGAGAAATCCTTGCTGACTGCTTGGGGATTAAAGCTCTTGATTGGTGAGAAATGAGAAATCTTGGGACCACTGCTGGAGATTGAGGGTCCTCGGCGACTTGCGGGGATTTACAAGGGTTCTGACAACTTCTGCGGGAAAAGAGAATCCTTCACGACTTTCCTGGGATATAAGGAAAATCTATATTGGGGAGTTAAGACATGGGAGGTTTCTGCTTAGAGAAACGTGATCGAGAATCTTCGATCTGTTGGGAGATAACTCTGTAGGGAGAATGTTTGCTCGGCCGGTGAAATCAGGAGCCTTGGGTTGTATGTCACTCTACTGGGGAATCATCCTAGCTGTTGGGGAAATTGAGGGAATTTGATCAGTTGGCAATCTGACTTCGCTGGGGAAGGAGGTTTAGATTATTCTGGCTCCGCTGGGAATTGAGAGTTTGAACTCTGATGGGAACTTTGAAACTTAACTCGGTTGGGGAATCCAGTTTGGAATGTACTGGCTCCGTCGGGGGATCTTGAAGCTTAACTTTGTTAGGGGCATGTACTCCGAGGTTTTAGCTTTGTGGAAGATCTAAACAAAGTAATGCAGGGGGTCTCTTCTTGAATGGCATAAAGATATCCTCCTACACCTTCAACCTATCCGTAATTATCCTTTCCAAATTTCGTTTTATTTTGTAAGCAGTGATTATATTCAAATGCATATGCCTATTTAACAAAACATTGGACGTTTTCAAATAAAACATAAGTGTAAAAAAGAAAAAGAAAGGCAAGCAATTTTCTGCACTTTGAAGTATACTTGTATTAATTTTTGTAAGTATCTTTGTACAAGGGAGACAGACATCCTAATAAGAGAATGTTGCCGTAACAATTGAGAAAAATTTTATACAAAAATAAAGATGGCTATGTGTAACAATTCCATGGGATTCCCATTCTGCTATAGCCTTCACAACTCTGAGTATCTGTCCATTCATTGCTTCGTCCGTAGATGATTGGATTGATCAGAAGCTTGGAGCTTGTTGGTGAAGAGATTGTTCTTAAAGTGATCCGACGAGACATAGTCATACGCTTTAATTCCCTAACTTTTGCCTGGACCGCCCTTTCAGGTTTTCGATCCACCGGGAAACCCTTTTTTGCCCAAGTCGCCCTTTCGGGTTTTCAACTTGCCGGGTGTACGAATTTTTGTTTTATCCCTAATTTTTGCCTGAACCGCCCTTTCGGGTTTTTGATTCACCGGGATGCCCATTTTTGCCCAAGTCGCCCTTTCGGGTTTTCAACTTGTCAGGTCGTTTTATGCGTAGTATCTTTTGACTATGTCTGCGTTTGCAGGGTGCGGCAAGTCGTCGCCGTCCATGGTGGTCAGAATCATTGCCCCACCAGAAAAGATGCTCTTGATTACAAATGGTCCTTCGTAAGTAGGAGTCCACTTGCCCCTGGGATCACTTTGCGGTAAGATGATCCGCTTGATTACAAGATCTCCGACTTGATATACCTGACGCCTAACCTTTTTGTTGAAAGCCTTGATCATTCGTTTTTGATACGTCTGACCATGACAAACAGCAGTAAGTCACTTCTCGTCGATCAAGTTAAATTGATCAAGCCGGGTCTGAATCCAATCGTCTTCACTCAAACAGACATCCTTCATTATCCTCAAGGAAGGAATCTGAACTTCCACGGGTAGAACAACTTCCATGCCATATACTAAAGAAAATGGAGTTGCCCCTATTGAAGTACGTGTCGTGGTACGATATCCATGCAGAGCAAACGGTAACATCTCATGCCAGTCCTTGTAGGTGACTGTCATCTTTTGAATGATCTTCTTAATATTTTTTTTCACGGCTTCAACAACACCGTTCATCTTCAGTCGGTAGGGAGATTAATTGTGATGATAAATATTGAACTGCTCACATAGAGCGGTGATCATAGTATTGTTCAAATTTGTACCGTTGTCTGTGATGATCCTGTCGGGGATACCATACCGGCATATGAGGTTCTGCTTGATGAAGCGGGCAACCACATTCTTTGTAACTGAGGCATAGGAAGCTGCCTCGACTCATTTGGTGAAGTAATGAATAGCCACCACGATGAAGCGACGTCCATTGGATTCCGTGGGCTTGATCTCTCCAATCATGTCAATGCCCCACATTGCGAATGGCCAAGAAGCTGTCAGAACGTTGAGAGGAACAAGAGGAATATGTACCTTGTCAGCATAGACTTGGCATTTGTGGCAGGTACGGGAATGTTGATGACAATTAGCTTTCAGGGTAGACCAGTAGTAGCCTGCCCTTAGGATCTTCATAGCCATCGTATGTCCTCTTAAGTGGGTGCCAAATGTGCCACTGTGTATCTCAGTCATGATCAACTCTGCTTCAGCTTTGTCCATACAACGAAGTAGAACACAATCATGGTTGCGCTTATAAAGGATGCCATTGCTTAGGAAGAACTTGGCAGCAAATCTCCTTAAGAACTTTTTGTCATTGACGGAAGCTCCTTCAGGATATTCTCTAGTCTGGAGATACCTTTTGATTTCATGAAACCAGGGTTGTTCCACTACTTCTTCGGTATTAATCTCATGACAGTGCACGGGTTCGTCCATTCGCTCGATGGTAATTTGGGGAGCCTCGTTATCCCAGTTGAGTTTAAACATGGAAGACATTGTAGCCAGAGCATCTGCTAGCTGATTTTCTTCTCGCGGGAAATGCTCGAAGGTAATCTGCTCGAAATGAGGCAACAACGTCAAGACATGTTCTTTGTATGAGATAAGATTAGGATGTTTGGTGTCCCACTCTCCTTTGACTTGACTGATAACTAAAGTAGAGTCCTCAAATACGACCAAAGATTTGATTCCCAAGTCTATAGCAGCCTTGTGACCAAAGATGCAAGCTTCATATTCAGCCATGTTGTTGGTACAGCTGAAGCAAAGTCGGGCAGTGAAGGGTGTATGGCAACCTTCCGGAGAAATGAATACCGCACTGATACCGTTACCAAGTATAGGGTCCATCGGGATCCTTGTTCAGGTTCGTCATACGGTCTGTTTCCTTCGATGTTGTCCAAAGTCATGATGTCTTCGTCAGGGAAGTCGAATCTCATAGATTGGTAATCTTCGACGGCTTGATGAGCTAGATGGTCAGCTAGCACACTCCCCTTTATAGCTTTTTGGGTAGTATACTGGATATCATACTCTGTCAGGATCATTTGCCATCTAGCGATTCTTCCAGATAATGCAGGCTTTTCGAAGATATACTTGATCGGATCCATTTTGGAAATCAACAAAGTGGTATGAGTCAACATATACTGCCTTAGCCGGCGAGCAGCCCATACCAAAGTGCAGAAAGTTTTCTCGAGCAGTGAGTAGCGAGTCTCACAGTCGGTAAACTTTTTGCTAAGGTAATAAATGGCATGCTCTTTTTGGCCAGACTCGTCATGTTGGCCCAGCACGCACCCCATTGAATTATCCAAAACAGTCAGATACATGATTAATGGCCTTCCTTCGACGTGTGGCATCAGAATAGGAGGTTCTAGTAAATACTCCTTGATTTTATCAAAAGCATCTTGACAATCATTGTTCCATTCAACTACCTGTTCTTTCTTCAACAGTTTGAAAATTGGCTCACAGGTAGATGTCAGGTGAGAGATGAACCTCGCAATATAGTTCAGGCGTCCCAAGAATCCTCTAACCTCCTTTTCAGTACGGGGGGTAGGCATTTCTTGTATAGCCTTCACTTTAGCTGGATCAACCTCAATTCCTTTGTTGCTGACAATAAATCCCAAAAGTTTACCATACCTAACTCCAAAAGTGCACTTGCTTGGGTTTAGTCTGAGCTTATACTCCTTCAACCTGGAAAACAACTTTTGCAAATGACCAAGGTGTTCTTCTTCTGTCTGTGATCGAGCTATCATGTCGTCTATGTAAACCTCGATCTCATGATGTATCATATCATGAAATAAAGCTACCATGGCGCGTTGATAGGTTGCCCCTGCGTTCTTCAGTCTGAACGACATTACTTTGTAGCAGAAGGTACCCCATTGCGTGATAAAGGTAGTTTTTTCCATGTCCTCGGGGGCCATTTTGATCTGGTTGTATCCCGAGAATCCATCCATGAAGAAAAAAACCTTGTGTTGAGCTGTGTTGTCAACCAAGATGTCGATATGCGGTAGTGGAAAATCGTCTTTAGGGCTAGACCTGTTTAAATCCCGATAGTCCACACACATTCTGACTTTGTCGTCCTTCTTAGGCACGGGCACGATGTTAGCAACCCATTGTGGATAGGAGGTAACAGCCAGAAAGCCAACGTTGAATTGCTTCATTACTTCAGCCTTGATTTTCTCAGACATGTCAGGCCTCATTCGGAGAACCTTTTACTTGATCGGTGGACAGTCTTCTCTTGTAGGGAGACAGTGAACCACAATATCCGTGTCTAACCCTGACATGTCTTCATAAGACCTGGCGAAGATTTCAACATATTCATTCAACAATTGCACTAAGCGCTCCTTGACATTTGGTTCCAGGTTGGCACCCACTTTTACTTCCTTCCTGTCTTCCTTTGTCCCCAAGTTGATGGTTTCTAGCAACTCTTCATGAGGCAGAATGGCCCTCTCTTCTTGTTGTAGAAGTCTGGCTAACTCTCCCGACACTTCACAATCTTCGTCAACTTCGTACTCAACATGATTGACCAAATCTTCAGAGTTATCAAAGACTAAAGCAGAATAATCACCCATGGAATCCGGAGTGGATGGGTACCTGCATTTGTGAGTGTGGGTGTGTGTAAGGGATAGCCATCCTTAAACAAACAAAAATGCAAAAGGAAAGAAAATGAACACAATAGTTTATAGATGAAAAACGTCCAATGATTCATTAAAACATGGCATATGATTATGAAGAAAATCAAGCCCTTAAAAATGGACCTACATGCCCCGGGCAAGGCATGAGGTGAAAATAGTGTGCGAATTGTTTTAGTTATTACAGACCATAAAAATGGGAAATTGTTCAAAGATAAAATTACTGGTTGATAAAGGTGATGGGAACAAAATCCTTTGCTTCCCAGTTGCTCAAACCCCCTTCGACGGTCGGAAAGATCCAATCTTCAAAGTGGCTCTCTTCATCTTCATCTTCAACAACATTAATTCCGTGATGAGTGATCCTTATAGGTGGCCCTCTAGTCTTGGAACGACGCATAGCCTTCTGTCCTGCAACTGTAAACCCTAGTCCAAATTTTTCCATCTTATGGGGAAAATCAGGCAATTGCCCCCATGTTGTACTCTTCCCTTCTTTGATCACCGCCTCTGCGTCCTTGAGAGATGTCATCCTAGGTACATGCTCGGTAACGATAGGTACCTCAACCATTGTCTTCGCAACTGCTACCTCGGGAGAAACTTCCTCGAAATGCTGGAAAGGCGTTTCGATGAACTCGCCATCCAACTCCACATAGCGGAAGGAATTGAGATGACTTATCATGTATTCCTCCTCGCCATGCATTGTTATAATCTCACCCTTAATAGGATATTTCAGCATTTGGTGCAAAGAGGAGGTAACTGCCCCGGCATAATGGATCCACGGTCTTCCTAGCAAACACGAATATGACGGACGGATGTCCATCACGTAGAAGGTTGAGTTGAAAACTTTTGTGCCTACTTTGATAGGAATATCAACCTCTCCATGAACCATTCTTTTGGAACCATCAAAAGCCCTAACAACGATGTTTCTAGGTTTGAGAGTCAGCCCTTCGCAGTCCAACTAGTCTAAGGCTTTCTTTGGCAGCACATTCAAGGAAGAACCAGTATCAACTAAGACATGGGCGAGAGTGGTCCCCCGGCATTCAACTGAAACATGTAACGCATCGTTGTGTTTCCTTCCTTTGGGAATTAAGTCAGCATCGGAAAAGCCAAGGCCATTATCAGCAGTAAGACTGGCCACACATTCCTGAAACTGGTCAGCCGAAGTCTCTTGGGGAACATGTGCCGCCTTCAAGAATTTGATCAGGGCCTTAGCGTGGGCCTCAGAACAGAGCAGAAGAGCCAACATTGAAATTTTAGAAGGGGACTGCCCTAACTATTCCACAATGTCGTAGTCACTTTTTCTGATTATTTTCAAGATTTCATCCATTTCTTTCTGAGTGGTTTCAGGGATAACCGCAACATGGGCCTTCGTCCTGACAGGCACTTCCAGTATCCCCTTACCCTTGTCGGTAGCTTCAGCAGATGGTCTTACTTCAGGAGTATCTAGTTCTTCAATCATCGGGCCTTGCATAGATGGTCCAACAGGTGCAGAAGCTTTCAAGGGTCCGAAAACTGCTCGAGGGGGAGCAATCTCCGGAGAAAATATCCGGCCACTGCGGGTTATCTTGCTTGTACCTGCGATGTTCCCTACATCAGGGTTTTCCTCTTCAGAAATCTCTTGGACTGTCTCAATTTGTTTGACACCATGGTAGAAGATTTCTCCCCCATAGTTCCATGGTATCGTTTTGCTTGATTGGTACGGGACATGTCCCGACATGGTGATCTTTAAAGGTACACATTCAGAGTTGGGTGTAATCCTGACAGGCCTTTTGCAAGCCTTGGGAGGATTGTCGTAAATGGTTATAATTGCAATATCGTTGGTTGAAGTAGCAAAAGTATCAGGAGTAACAGGATTGAAGGTATCAACAGGGGTTTTCTGGAAAAGTATCTCTTGGGTATCAATCAGGCGTTGGACACCTGACTTCAACATTGGGCAATCACCTCGTATGTTCAAACAAAAATAGCAGTCTTTACCACAACCAGGAAAGATCTCGGCTCTCAACAAATTTTCCTTAATCACAAGTAACGGCGTCAGCAGGTCAACAACATCGGTAACATGAGTGTCCTCCATAACAGCATGAATATTGTGGCTGTGCTTGGGCATCGGAGCAGATATAATATTGGGCTTCTCAGAAGCATCAAATTCTACTTCCTTAGCATCAATCAGATCCTGGATTTTGTTCTTAAGCGCCCAACAATTATTGGTATCGTGCCCAGCACTGTCGGAATGGTAAGCACACTTGGCATTGGAGTGGTAGTATGGAGAGGAGGTGTTAGGGTTATTTGGCGCTTCCTTTAAACTGGTCATATTCAGCTTCAACAAATGAGGAAGCACCTGAGCGGGCGTCATGTTGATGCGGGTGAACTACCGTTGTGGCCTTTCCACCCGTTGTTGATTAGGTATCGACTGATTGTTACGAGGTTGATCATTTGACGAGTTTTGAATCATCACAACCCCTACAGTCGGCCGGCGCTCAGTTCTTCCCTGTCCCTTCTGAGAATACACAACAGATGCTTCCTTCTTGGTTGGGAAAGGTTTCTTAATAGCCGTGGATGCGGAAGCATCCTTTTGAATCTTTCCACTCTTAATACCAGCCTCAACCCTTTCGCCGGTCAAAATCAGTTCAGTAAATCCCGCGGAAGAACTTCCGATCAGATGATTGAAGAAGGGGCCGGACAGGGTCCCCAGAAACATGTCAACTAACTCCCTATCTGATAGCGGTGGCTGCACTCTTCCCGCCAGATCACGCCACTTCTGGGCGTACTCTTTAAACCCTTCATTGGAAGCCATCCCCATACTTTGTAACTGAGTATGAGTGGGCGCCAAATCAGCATTGTATTGATACTGACGATAAAAAGCAGCTGCCAAGTATTCCCAATTGTGAACCTCTGATCTCTCGAGTTGATAAAACCAATCTAACTGCGTGCCAGACAAACTGTCTTGAAAAAAGTGTACCCAGAGGTCTTTATCGGATGAGTGGGGTTGGATTTTTCTGACATACGACCTCAGGTGCATCTTTGGGCATGACAAACCGTCATACTTGGCAAATGTTGGCACCTTGAACTTAGGAGGGATAACAATCCCAGCTACCAGCCCTACTTCTTCAAAATCCAATCCGGGCACCCTCTGCAACTCCATAGCTGCCAGTCTATCTTCAAGGTTCTTATATTTATCATCCGCTGGTGGATATTGTTGTTCGGAGTAGTCTTCGTCTTCTTCCTCTTCCTCCTCTTCAACCTCAGATTCAGAAGGCACAACAGTCCCTTTCCCTTTACTGGCCCCTTCGTCAGACGTTGAGGGGAACTCGAGAACTCTCTTGGCCTGATGTTCAAATCTTCTTCCCAAAGTGGCTACTCCAGGTCTCTTTTTTCTTTTTCTCTTTATTCTTCTCCAACAAAACTTTGTGGTTCTCTTGACCCTTTGCCAAGGTCATGAGGAGTTGCTGGAACTGTGAATTTTGTGCCTATAGATCCTTTACCATTTGCTCCAAATCCATCTTGCTGAAATAAACAACAGAAAGATATGGAAACCTGGCGTGAAAACCTGTTTATGCATATGATGAATGGTATGTTATTCATGTAATGCATTCAAGGGTTCAAAAATTCAAATTTGTTGCAAACAAAAAGAATGCACGTCATATTAAGAAGAAATTTATTAGTACATAAGTGCCCCATGGGCGAAATATTACAAAATTCTTAATGTAAAAAGACATTGCGCATCCTCTTTGGTGCGATGTAAGTGTTGAGAGTTTCCTCCTCGTGAAGTCGGCGGGTAAGCTCCAAAACCTTCTTCTCACTGGCATAGAAGCTGGCTTCAAAGGTATCTCGTTCTTCCTTGAGTTGGATCCAACTCTTTTGCATTTCTTCCCATGATGTTGGCATGTCAGGATGTAGGATGGTGTATGGAACCTCTCCTTCCATAACAGGCTCTTTGATCAAGGGGAGAATGTAAGGGTACGGCATCATAAGATTCTGGGAGCGGGTTCGTACCCACTTGAGGTAAGGCTCAAGGGGGATGGAATTCTTGTGCCCCAGTGTCTTACTATCCACCTTGTTAGGCATCCTCCAAGCTCTGATGAACCTTTGTCGAAGTCCTTGCGCATCATTGTCGAAGTCAAAAACTAGGTCCGGAATCAACATGTCATGAGGGCCATCCCTCCGAGCATATCCAAATTGTCTCAAAGATAGACATGGGTTGTAGGTGATGCCTCCCCTAATGCCAAGTAGTGGGACATTAGGGAATTCCCCACAACGATCAATGATGATGACATTTTCTCTGGACCGAGAACACCAATGTACATCAGAATGTGTGAGGGTCATCAATCGTTGTGACCACCTTAAACCCTGCTCATTCTTCAAAACTGATTGTGGAAGGTGAGAAATAAACCACCTTGCTAGGAGAGGAGTACAACACATGAGAACACCTCTTTTCCTCATTGTTCGTGTGTAAAATGAGTGTAGGATGTCCCCAAGCAATGTAGGTATAGGATTCCTGGATATGAAAATCTTGACAGCGTTCACATCTATAAGTTGATCAGGGTTTGGGAACAAGACCAACCCATAGATAAGGAGTGCCACAATCTCTTCATAGGCTTGTAGATCAAGAGAATTCCAGCAGTCTTGTGCCTTCTCAAACAAAAACTTTGCCAAGAAACCCTTGACACCACTTCTGGTTTCCCAATGTCCCTTGATGTCAGATGGTTGCAAGTTTAATGCTTGAGCAACATCTTCAGGCTTTGGTTCTTTTTCCGTACCGTTGTAACGTAGTTGATTAAGAATAGGAATTCTCAGGAGTTGAGAAAATTCCTCCAAAGTGGGTACTAGTTGGTAATCAGGGAATGTGAAACAGTGGTGTAGGGGGTCAAAGAACTGGAAGAGAACTTTGACCATGTCTTCTTCAATGTTGGAGTTGACCAAGTTGAGAAGTCTACCATGTCTTTCACTGAAGAGAGAACTCTCTAGAATCCTGGATGTAAGCTCCTTTAGTTGAGGAGGGATTCTCACAAGGTTGACTTGGATTGTTTTCCTGCGAAGAGATTCCATGACCTACAAAACAAGAACAAAGATGAAGATCCAAACCCTCGAAATGGTTAGTGGATGCATATGATGCTTTATGATGTTCATGATGTATGCACAAACACATGTACAAGCAAGTCACACACAACCCTAGTTTCAGGCTTGCATGAGGTTTCATAGGTAAATACCCTCTTGAGTTTAGTTGGCTCAAACCTGTCCTATAAATAGTGACCGGGTTCTAAGGAGCTCAATATCACTGGATTGTTTTCTATGTTCATTGTTTTGTTTTAGCCACTTAACTAGCGACCAAAATATTCCAAGAAAACAACCCTCAATGAGTGTAGTATCGAGTATCTACCAACTTCGGACTGCACCAAAGCCGATCATCTCACTACCCCTAATAAAAAGGCCAAGATGGTCAAGTAAGGTTCTAAGAGTTCATTAGTGCTTTATGACATCACTCAGCGGCCTTGTATTCTCTTTGATTGACTCAAAGGCTACCGGTACTCACAAATATGTCGCACTAATATAGCTATTGCTTCAACCGTGTCGGTATACCTCGCACATTTTCCACAATGTATTTCTATTTACCTATGAATGTTTCCCCAAATATGGGCAGAGGATTTCAAGCCCAAACAAGAGAACCAAATGTAAAGCAATCAAGGTAAACAACATAATCATGCAAAGGGTGATCTAGGCGCTAAGGTTACTCCACTTTTAAAATATTCCCCAGCAGAGTCGCCAGTTCTGTGATACGGTGGGGGAAATGACTTGGGATTTTGCGTTTGTGTTCGCAAATATTTCGGTTTAGAAAGAGTCGCCACCGACTTTTTATTTTATCCTAAGGAAAGGTCAAAAAGCACAGGAAAGACCTTTGAGATGTTTTCTTGGGTTCGAGGAGTAGATTATAGAAAGGGAAGGTATTAGCACCCTTTCTATCCATGGTTATCCATGGGCTCTTAGTTACTTGCTTAGATCACTTGCCTTTGCTTTTCAATTGTTTGAAATGGTGCTTTGTGTGTGTGGTTTTGAAAATGCTTTGAAAAAGGATGCCTTGTCTAGGCAACCTTTGTAATGATTCTTGTTTGAATATATACAAAGGTGCGTGTCTTTTTGAAAAGATATTTCAATGTTTTGAAAGTTGTTTTGAAATTGTTTTGTAGTTGTGTTGTGAAGTGTGTTTTGAAAAATAGCAAGGATGTTTTTGCAAGCTTGATCAAGTAACTAAGAGTTATCTATCCTATTTTACTCAAAGATTTTTCTTATGTTTTTAACCCTTTTAACAGTGTTGTTTCACCATTGTATTTGGTAAACAACCTTGTGTTAGGATGTTAACGGGACAGGCGCGGGTCATCGTATAGGCCATGATAGCAATAGTGTCAAGTATTTTTTGGCAATTTTCTTGAGGGACTTGATCATTGTGTTTAGGCAACTCAGATAGCGTCATCGAGGGACTATGATCTTTTGTTTTGTTTTTTTGTTTTGCCAAAGTATTTGACATGCAACCATGGCCCATTTTTGAAGGCAACAAGTGGATTGTAACCCTAGGGGTGCAAGTGTGTATTGTGTTTGTTTTTTTCATGCATGTTTATCTTGGATTAGGTCAAACTAGTTGTTGATTTTATTTGATATACAAACCCTAAGTCTAATCATGGCATAATTGAAAGTATAAAAATGTGCGAGAATTTAAATTCTACACTATTGCAACATGATATAGGGAGGGGGGGTACAAATTTGAATTGGGGGTATTTGACAAGAAATTAAATTTTAAATTATTACAACCAAATCGAATGTATAAGCAATATTTAAATGTACAATAATTGAATAAAATACAATAAATAAATGTTAAATAAAATGTGTTATGTAAAAAGTTTTTATGTATGTAAAAAGTATTTTTTAATGTGAAATGTAAATAATAATAAAAAAGGTCAATTTTAATTATTTTGTTATTTAGGGGAAAAACCCTAGTTTTTTTAAATAAATAGTATTATTTATTAATTATATACAATAATATATTAATTTATACAAAAAATAAAAGTATATTGTAAAAATGATATTTTTAGTGTAAAATATTAATAAAAATGAAAGTGTATTATTTTTGTATTTTTTTGACCTAATTATTTAATAAAATAAAGTATATAAGTATATATATATATATATATATATATATATATATATATATATATATATATATATATATATATATATATATATATATATATATATATATATATATATATATATATATATATATATATATATATATATATATATATATATATATATATATATATATATATATAAGAATAAAAATTTATTATTTACAAAAAATGTGTATATTCAAGAAAATGTTTTTAAATGAAAATAAAAATAATAAATGAAGATAAGTATATTTTTTATATTATTTTTGAGTTTTAAAAAGAAAGAAAAATAGATTAATTACATACTTATACTAGTAAAATAAAAATAAATATCAAATAAATATGAAAAAATATAAAAATGATTTTTTTTGGTATTTTTTATATTTGGACAAAAAATAATAAAGTCAGAATAAAAATAAAAATATCAAAATGACAAATATACAAATGAATGGGCTAGGGGGGTGTAAACTGAAAAATGGGGTGTTAGAAGTAAGAATGACCAGGCCCAGCCCAATCAGACTTCATCTTCTTCCTTGGTTCACAAAAACGGGTGTTCTGTACATCACCTGCTATTTCCTGATTATTTGATTTTTTGACAAAACTCATAACATGAAACTTGTAGAGCATCAAACAACGAATCCAACCATATAAAAAACTTAAGCTAACTCTCAAAGACCAGAGAGAATTTCTGTGGCCCTAATTCTTAACCTAGTTTTTTCAGAAAGTTCATGAACGAAATTCTCCTAGCACGATTAATATATATGAAAACTAAGCATATGTATGGCTTCAGGGCTATGAATACAACATCTTTCATTCACAAACCTAAGTCTAACTATTCCTAAATAGAGAGATAGAAGTTCATGAAATACCTGTTTCAGTTGACTTCGAGCTGAGCAATGTAGTAACTTTCAAGGATATTTGAACTTCTTTTGAGCTTGCCTGAGGTCTAATGAAGCTTTCCCAATGCTTACTTTGTTTTGAAATGGCTTGAATCGTGCCACAGAACTTAACCTGCAAAGCTTTGAAACAAAAATGGCAATGTGTGTTAAGGGTGTTACAGCTAGCAATGGATGATCTGGATAGCTTAAGTATGTTGGTTAGAAGGTGTTTGAAGTATCTTTGGGCAAAACGCACGATGGAATATGGAGATGGAGATGGTTCTGCAGGGCTTGCCTTGTTTTGCAGAAAAATAGTGGTTTTGTGTACAAGGAGGTTTGAGAGGAAAAGGGGTCGTGTTTCTGGCTTGTTGGGAAGTATCAAAACTGGTTTACAATGTTTGTGTAAGTTGGTTTTAACAGATGTGAGAGATGGCTTGTATTTTGCAAGTTTCTTCTTTTTCAAGCAAGAGTGTGTATGTTCTCAATGCAAGCCTGTACAAGCCCTATATCATGCTGCATCTTTTGCTCTTGGTTCCTGGAATTGGTAGACTTGATCTTGCCTCAGAGATATGGCCCCATGCCTCAAGGATCTTGTTTTGACATAAAGTACAACTTTACAAAAATGGCATTATACCTTTTACCATTTAGGGCTTAATTTTGTATGCAATGTCCAAATGAACAAGATAATACCTTAGATCAATGGTTATGAATTAAATTATGGAGTATAAACTGGTTTTGAGGCCTGCAAGCTAGTACTAAGCATGCTGATTTGAAAATGCAAGTTTGTATGAACATGTATTGGTCATGGACAAAAATGAGTTTTTGCCAACTTCAAGCATTCGATTCTCTCTAACCACAAGGGTGTTTGAGGAGTTCTTGGACAATTTGGAAATCTTGGAACATGTAATATAATCCATCTTTGAAATGCAACTTGAAACTCCAAGTGGAACTATGTGAAAAATGGCCAAGAAGATGGGTCAAAATCCTGCCTAAACTAGGGCAAAATTTCTCTAAGTTAAAAGTTTCAGGTACCCTTGTTCCAAAATTCATAACTTGAGATACAAGCTTCTTTTGAGAAAACTTTGTGATTCAAAGTTTTAGACTTTGTGATGTACTACAACTTTCATGTTGCAAGTTTTGTTTGAATCCATTTGCATCTTGGTGAAAAAATGGGACAAAGTTAGGAAAAAAATAAGAATTTCATAACTTAGAAAATTTCTAAGTTATGAAATTTTTCCATTTTAAACCCTAATTTGCATTTTTGGGTTTCTTGATGAACAAGTTTCAAAATTTGACATGTCTTGATGAAAAATAACTCTTGGCACTTGATTTTGACCAAAAAGTCAAAGTTTGACTTTTCAGTGTATAGTCAAATTTTGATTAGTTGACTGAAAAATTCATCTGTCAATCCTATGCATTTGAGATCTTTTGAACTTGTTGAATGGGTCAAGACAATGTCATTTAGTCCTTGAGTCCATGTGTGAGCTTGATTTGCCATTGGTTAGGTCAAACAATCAAAAATTGCCTTTGTACAGTCAAAACCCTAAAAATGACCATTTTGCCCTTTTGGTGATCTGATCAAATTTCTTGTGGAATTGTGATCCAAACTTGATCAAATGACATTAATGAGTTCATTATGTTGATGTGAGTCAAAATTCATGAGGTTTGACTGTCAATTGGCCACAATTGACTTTTTCCCCAATATAGTTGATTTCTAGGTCAATTGTCCAATTGACTGGGCAAAAATTTGAATCAAGGCTTGGAACTTGGTATGGACAAAATTGTGGGTCCAAAATGGAGTATGAAAGTCACTTTGGGCATCTTAGGTCAAAACATCCTTGTGCAAACTCAAACCCTAATTTAGGTCAACAGTGCAATGAGGTGTCTTGAGCAGAGCAAACCCTAGCTTGATCTTGAGTTCCAAGAGTCTTGTGATGAGAAATGTTGATGAAATGAGAGAGAAAATTTTGGGGTACAACAGTAACCATGATGAAATGTTATTTATGTTCCAAATAAATTTCCGCTGATGGGTTTTGAACTGACTACCTAAATGTGTATATCACAACGGTTGGTTAGCGTAACCTTTGTGATATCTAGCACGCGTCTTCTCTTATTATCAGTCTCGAGACCATGGTGGAATCACTAGACATATAATCACACCTTACGTCACAACGGTTGGTCAGGCATTGTGGTATTCCTTTTCCACTATTGAGGTATGGCTTTTATGTAGTACTGTATTCTTGTTCACGTGGGTCACGTCTCTCCTCCTGGTTGGAAAAGCCTCCCTTCACGTACTTCTTGAGGTGACCCTCTTGTATCAAATTTTCTATTTCCTTCTTTAACTAGTAGTAGTCATTAGTGTGATATCCTTTAACAATATGGAATTTACACCACCTTTCTGGTTCATATCCCATTACCTCGGCCCTGGGGGCAGGTGGCTTTGAGATGTTATACATGTGGAGCATCTTGCACCAGATATGTTCTCGGCGGGTATTCAAAGGTTGAAACTCTCGGTTGCTTTTCCCGTTCTTTTGAACAGGGATTTGTCATTTGCAGATGATATGTAGCTATTATTCCTTGAGGGATGAGAGCTATTGGCGCTGGCGACACACTCCTTGGCATCGTGAGCCTTCTTTTTAACATTACTTTCCCTGCCTTTGATGTAGAATTCTGCTTTGGCAACTACTTCGATAAGCGTGAGCGCTGACTTTTAGGCATGAGATTAGTTGAAATGTCCTATCTTGAGTCCATTTTGGAACGCTCCCATAAATATTCCTTGGTTTATAGGGACTACCTTGATGGTGGCTTCATTGAAGCGGGCGAGATAGTCCCTCAACGATTCTGACAAACCTTGACGGATGTTGAACATGCTGGTAGTAAACATCTTCCTCTGGCGACTGGAGGAGAACTGGTATACCAACTTCCTTACCAATTCCTGATAGTTAATATAGGCACAAGGGAGGCCCATGTACGATCAGAGGGAGGACTCCCCGAGGGTACCTAAAAACATTTTACACTTTAGAGAGTCTGGTGCTCCTATGATAACCATTTGTGTGTTGGTGGAGGGAACATGCTCGTATGGATCAATGCATCCATCAAACTTGGCCAAGGATGGAGGTTTGAAGCCCTCGGGAACATGGCTCCCATATTTCGTTTGAGAGGGGTTAGAGATCCAACTGTTCCATCTCTTCTTGAGGATTGACCTTTTGTTGGCGTTGTTTGATGTTTTTGACACTGTCTTCCAACATTAGATTATGGCGTCATAATTCTTCCATCGTGGCTCACATCTTCGCCATGGCCTCGACATCTTATGTACCGTTGGTACCCTCAGGAGTAGGGGATGAAAATATTCTATTCACTATGTCTGGTAATTGTTAGTAGTTGGATTTGAGGGTAAGGCAGGGAAGATGATGGTTATTAGAAAGAGGTATGACCCATGTTAGTTTACTGACCCCACATTGGGTGTCATTGTACTATCCAAAGTACAAGTGTTTGTGTTCCCCCAACGGGAGTAGGAAGACTCAGAGATCCTAGTAGGTATATTATGCGTTTGAGGGTGAGGACTAGCTCACGACGACAAATAGCTCCGTATGGTGACTCTTTAGGCTATTTAAGGGACCAACTCACGTGAGGTGAGAGGCCCTGCTAGTGACTGACGATGTTACATTGCAGGTAGATGGTTAAAGTGATGTTGTTAGGGTTACTCGGAGCGGAGTGCTCTCTGAATAATGTTGGATAGTAGTAAGTGTGTATCACGTGAGAGTTTTTCTTATCTCCTTAAAAGATAATGTATTTATAGGAGTTTTCAAGGGTTAGAGTTTATGGCCCTTGGACGTGGTATTAACCATCCCCTTTATTAAAGAGGTTATTGACCAATGACCGACTATATTTTCGTAGTCAACAATGATTTTTTCTTATTTAACTTTTATGTTGGACGGACCGCTTGAGCAACTCTATTAAATTTCGTCCAAACGACCTATTTGTTAAACGATGAACACCATAATCTAAGACTTATCTAAATAGAATATTATTTACTACTCTAAACTACTTACCTCTTACCTCTTATCAGATACTTTAAGTCATAAAGAGTTTTTAAATAAAGTTAAAGTAATAATATAAAAAATAAAAAAACTAATATATATTTTATATAAAAAATATAGATAAAATAGATTATTTAAATACACTTTTAAACCATCCTAAACTTTTAAAAATGCTAAACCAAATAAAAAAAAGGTGTATAATAGACTATAAACCAAGCAAAAGTTTTAAAAATTTACGGTAAATCAAAGTCAAACTTTTTAATACCTATCCAGTCTTATACCCACCCTACTTGTAATATTAAATTGTAAGTACTCTTGAAAATGTTTTCTTATAAAATAACATATTATATGTGCACGTATAAAATTATAGAAATCTAGTACTAAAGAGAGTCAAATATAGATGAACATTCTATAACATCCAAAGTGTTAGAATCGGGTGGATGTAAACTAACCATCCAAAGTGTCACGCGATCGGTTTGAAGACACAAGTAACCGACTCTAAGTCACAAAAAGGAATAATAAAAACATAAAATGCAATTTATGAAACCGTGGTTTCGTAACGGTAGCTTCTGCCACACCGTGTCTCGCTCCTTTTTATTAACCTTAAACCCTAATAACCCTTTCATCTTCTCTTCACCAATTCGCCCTCTTTCATTCTTCTCTTCATCAATGGCGTCCACTCACTTTTCTTCAAGCTCCGCTCTCTCTCTGGAGAAACAGTTCGGCGAGTTCAGAACTCAACTCGAAGAATCCGGAACCGTGCGCGACCGAATTCGAACCGTCGTTACACAAATCGAGTCCACCACAAGACTCATGTATGCTAACATTCTTCTTGTTCATCACTCTCGCCCTACTCCAGGTACAAATGCCTCTCACGCTTCTTCTTTAAACCCTAATCCAAACTTGTCTGTTTTGTTTTATGCTTTGGTGTTTTGTGATAATGCACTTGTGGTTTTCTTTTTTGGAAAGTGTTTTCTCATATGGTTTTTTTTGTTGTTTGGATAGAACTTTTGGAGAAGGCTAAGTCTCAGATTGATGTTCTGAAGGACAAGTACAAGCAACTTGCTGATATTCTTGGAGGATGTACTGGTCAATACTATAGGTGATTCAGGTTTCTGATTAACTTTTGTGTACTTTATCTTCTCGTTTTGTGGGAAGCTAACTTTGATTCAATGTAATGTAGGTATCATGGTGATTGGAAGAGTGAGACGCAGTCCGTTGTTTCTATGCTTACTTTTATGCACTGGCTTGAAACAGGAACGCTTCTCGAACACAAAGAAGCCGAGGAAAAACTCGGCTGTATGTCTTGATACTTTTCTATTCGCATGCCGATCTATGTTTCATTGTCTTATATTATTATATTATTTGGGTGTTTTTGCATGCATATCTTGATGTTGTTGCTACTTGCTGATTGAATAGAATATGAAGCTCTGGAGCACCGACACCTCTGAAACAAGGCGTGTCTATGTCTGTGTCGGACACTGACACTTGTAGTTAAGTTTAACTTATTCACTTTGTCAAATTATTACCGTTGTCAACATGTCGGTGTCTTTGTCTGTGCTCATAGTTATGAAGTTTTAAGATTCTAAGCAGTAGGGGACTGTGAACTCAATCTGTTGTTTCTGGTCAAATAAGTTTATGCATGCCATGATGGTAGAGGTTAATTGTTAGACAAAGTGTTCAAGCATCTAACGTAAGGGAAAATAAAACGAACCTCTTGCAGAAGGACTGAAAATGGAAGCAAATATTAGCTGTACAGATTTTACATGGTTGTTATGAAGAACAATGTATGCATGTATGGCTTTTGCTTTATAACTTATTGGGTTAATCTGCACTTTTCTTTAAGGATAAAGGAAGTCTTCCACTATTTGATAGTAATTTCAAGTTGCAACTAGTCTAACATTTTGGGATTTAGATCTTTCAAAATGTGAAGTGCAGGGTGCACCTTACTTAAGTCTGGAGTAGTAAGATCAAGCGAGTGGCTTCTTTTATCAATTATGTAGGTGATTGTCACCTTAAAAATTATTAACCAATTACTTTTACATCAGTGTTTATCAACCCCATGCTTTATTGTGCAAAAAAAAAGCCCATCACATGTTAGAAGATTCAAATGCAATAATTGATTTCAGATTATGTCAGATGATATAATTATGTGTTCATTGCTTATCTTTAAGAGTGTGACCACATTTAGAGTTCCTTTAGCATGAAGTATTGGTGTACAAACATCTAACTGGGAGACCTATGGTTTAGAACTTCTCTCGGACATTAAACTTTCCAACCTTTGATATATTTTTTTCCATTCTAAAAGTTATTAATTCTTGGTTTTTAGGCCAGTTTACTTGTTTATCTTCTATATGCTCAGTATACATTCATGTGTTTTCTGACTGAATAAGTCACAGCTAAATTTAAACTCTTTTTTTCCTTTTCTTTTTAATGGCCATAATGTTAACTTCTACCTTATGTCCATTCCGAGTATTATGAGATTTATAATATGCTAGTTATTTATATTTGTATATTGTTAACTATTTTGCAGTGAATGGTCCGGACGAGTTTAATCTAGATGTTGAAGACTACCTAGTTGGTGAGTGTGTTCTACATATGTATTTTGTTTCACTGAATGGAATGCATTTAGTTGTTTGTTGCTGCTGAGTAATCGGCATTACCTAAGCACTTGAGATGAATGAATAAAATCATCGTTTTGCACTTTAATTATTTTAGGCTAGCTTCTTTTGAGTGAATAGGGACCAATTTAAATATGGTTATCATCGAGAAATGAGTGTAGCAGTTAGAGTCCGTAGGTCTTTCTGGGTAAAGTAGCAAGATAATAAAATGACACGGTTGACATGTTTAGAGTTTTCAGAAATCTTGATTTTTAATCTCTTTTTTCTCGGTGACATCTCAACCATTTTTTACAGTTATGCAACATGTACTGATGTATTTTTTTCGTGCAGGTGTTTGTTTCATGTCTAATGAATTGGTAAGAACTATTTTTCTTCTAAATTTTAAATATCAACCATTTGAAAAATTTGGAGACATTTAACAGTGTTTATAACTTCGTTGCGTATTATAAAAGACATCTATTTTGTAACTTGCAGCCAAGGTATGTGGTTAATCAAGTAACATCTGGTGACTATGATTGTCCAAGGAAAGTCCTAAAGTTCTTAACAGATCTTCATGCTGCATTCCGAATGCTCAATCTACGAAATGATTTTCTGCGTAAGAAGTTTGATGGTACGTCACTGCTTTAACCTTGTCCAATGCATAATTTTTTCTCCCTTTTGTCACTGCTACAATCATCGAATAATGTTGTCTTTCGGCTGTTTGGTTGACATGTTACCGCTGTTGGCAGGCATGAAGTATGACCTAAGAAAAGTAGAGGAGGTTTACTATGATGTTAAGATTAGGGGTTTGACACCCAATGGTGAGTCTATTGAAGGAGTCAAAGAACAATCTTAGTATGTTAGAATGTATTGTATAAGCCTAATAATCTAATTATTCTACAATTATTTATATTGTTGGTGAAGAATATAAGCTTATTATTATATTTTTGGTAAATGGCTGTTATGGCTGTTATTCTTCGGATTTACAACCATTATATATTTTTACTGAAATGTTAATTATTAAATGGATATAGTAATACAAGGGTAAGTTTTATGAAATGCAACGTTTATTCATTTAGTCTCTCTATTTTAATTCATATATAGAAAAATTATCTGATTTAAAATCAGTGTCACTCTAAGTTTGTAATTTTAATATTTAATTTTCAATTACACCTCTAATTAATATTTTATATTCATTATTCTTTAATTTTGTATTATTGATAATTAAAATATGATAGTTTATAAAAATAATTTGGTAAAATTAACTTTTTCTTTTAAATCTAAATGATAGTGTTTGTATTTTAGACCGAAAAAAATATTTTTAATTTATGTTAAAAAACATTAGACGACACTTCTTTTTAAAATAGAGTGAATGCCTTATATGAGTGTTTTAAAAATTGGTTCCATCTTATCAAATTGGAAACAAGAAGGGTACTTGGTCCAAGCTAGTTATTAGACTGTTCATATAACCAAACTGATAGAAATTGATCAAAATTAATAAAAAAATTTGGTGAATTAGGGATTTTTGCAAACTCGTAAGACTAATGTTTGTTTGTTTTTGTTTTTTTTCTCTTCAGAAATAACGATTATATTAACTAAAAAAATTAGGTTTAAAAGGATCTTTTTGAATACAAGAGAAATAAATGGTGTCTAACACTTTCCATTTATTTAATTAACTCTCGAATCTATTGATTTTTAAACAATTAGAATTTTTCCGTTCTTTTCCTATAAATAAATAGTGGTGACGACTATCTTTTTTTTTTGTCGATTACGACAGACACATATTGGATTATATTATATTCTTATAAATCAACAAACTATTTATGTTTTTTTTTAGGTTTGATTTCATTAATATTATAATGGTGGCGGTGGTGGTGGTGGTGGCGGCGGTTATTTTTATGTTATATTATGTTGAACGATATTATTTCTATATATATTTTTTATGTTTATTTTTCCTGATTCTTATTTATTCCTTATGTTATTCTATTGAAATGTATTTATGGTATTTTTATTTTGTTTAATTATTAATAAATAATTGTTTTTTAATTCTTTAGATTTAATTTATAAGAATTAAATAAAAAAAAAATGTATCATTTGTTTAAAATATCTATTTTTATTTTGATAACAACAAAATTCCAATTATATTTTCACTATTGAAATTGGTTAGAACAATTAAAATATAAGCATAATTGTAAATCAGAAGTTTACAAATCAAATTTAAGAATATTGTTGGCAAAATCGGTAGGATTGTTCCGGATGAATTATGATGCAAAATTATGTTATTTGTGAAACCGGTTTTATATAACATATAAGATGATATTTGTGAATTAATACATAAATCATGTAGACGATTTAAACATTTTATGATATTAATTGTTGCATTGACTTAAAGATCATGTATTTATTTTTTGTCTACTCACAACTAAAAGTTTGTGAAATTATTTTTTTAAAACTAAAATATCACGAATATGTATCATGATGTGAAAACTAGTATTGAAAAATCAGAAGTTTCTTCAATCCAATAAATTTGGTGTGTTTCTACAAAAAAAAAAAATTAAAAATCTGAGAGATTGAGTATTTCATGACATTAGTTGTTGCATCAACTAAAATATTATGCAAATGTTTATTGTCTACTCACCACAACCAGAAATTTATGAAGTTGTTTTCTCAGACTAAAATCTCAATTTCTGAATTTTTCAGAATTTTCTTGATAATATATATTATTAAAATTAATATTGAACATCTTGTAGCATACGTTCATAAAAAATGGACTTGATGATCTATTCCTTAGATGTCTAATGTTAAATGTATGATTGATGTTTGTGAGATTATAAAGTCTAAATTAGAAATTTGAAACACAAAATATGAATATTAATATATTTATTCGCATTAAGCCAACAAGATAGTATATGTTAACTCCCCTCTTAACTTACAAATTGTTTTAGGTTAATAACCTAATATGTCTCGTCTAAGTAAATTTTTGGATGTGTTGTGATTATTCAATTGCAATATAGTACGCTAAGACGAGTTTTGAAAGAATGTTGAGAAAATATCTTTTATATGAATCCCGTATATGAGGATGTATCTTGATCCAATAATTAGATACTTGTTTGAAAGTGTAGGTTGATTATCAATTGATAAGATAATTTTCTCAGTATTAGGGAGAAAGAATAAGCAGCTGAAAGTGTGAACCAGAAGTTCAAATGAACAATTTGAAATAAAATATTATCATATCATTTTGATCCTCGAAGTTCAAAACATAATTCTTTTGCAAAGTTTATGAAAAAATTATTAGCCGCTAATACTCCTCTCAAAGTGGATTCTTCTATCGGACAACATAATATTGCAAATGAGTTATAACCGCGCCTGAAGCGTGGTAGAAAAGTTGGTTTCGATGTTAAAAAGTTCTCTACCGAGAAAAGAAAATAAAGTTAAAGATGATCCAAGTGAGGATATGAAAATTCTAAGAGCACTTTGACATAATTTATTTTTTAGTTCCAGAAGAACTAATCAAGTACTTGAAATATGAAATAAAGAGATCTCAATAAATTATGTCATAGATGAAATAGAATGGAACCGAAATTAAGATAATCAAATAAAGTCGACATTGGCAATATATTTATATATAATATATAGCTAAAGATGATAAGGTAATAAAGATCATGAAACAAAGTCTACCAAAGATTATAGAGAAAGTGAGAATTGGTCAAAATGAACAAATCATAAATCAAAGTGTATCAAAGATTTTAGACAAAGTGAGAATTGACCAAAATAAATAGATCATGAATCAAAATCTATCAAATATTATAGACAAAGTGAGAATCGGCCAAAACAAACAGATTAAATTGAAGAATAATTAAACTCACTCTAAAAGCAAATCATTTTTGGACCTGTAGTCCGAATACCTCGAGGTGTGAAACCAATAAGATATAAATGAGTTTTTGAAAAAGCAAAATAATAATGGTATAAAGCTTGATTTGTTGCTCAATGATTTTCACAAAGACCTAAGATCGAGTTTGATGAACATATCCACATGTAGTGGATTCAATTAATTTTCAATAATTAATTAGTCTTGTAGCACATGAAGGGCTTGATTTGAACATGATGGATGTTGTAACATCTTACTTATATGGTTCACTTGATACGAATATAAGATTGAACAATTATCTCTATGGGCTAAAACAATATGGACACAAGTGATATAATTGTCTCAATGAATATTTGCTAAGGGAGAGATATATAAATAAGTCGATAAGTCTTTGTATTTTTATGAAAAGTTCTAGAAAATAATTTTCTATAATAGTTGTCTATGTAGATGACATAAAATTATTGGAACTCCTGAAGAGATTCCAAAATCTATAAAATTTTAAAGAAATTATTTGAAATAAAGGACTTGGAAAAGAAAAGGTCCTTACTAAATGAACATTTAGACAATATAACTTTTATTCACCAAGAAGGTTATATAACAAAAATGTTAAAAAGTTTTTATACGAGTAAATTTCATATATAGCAAAAATGTTAAAACGTTTCTATATGGACAAATCTCGTATGTTGTCTATCTCTATGATGTTAGATCATGGGATGTACAGACAATTCTTTTAGATATTGAGAAGATGATGAAAAATTAATTGATCCTGAAGTATCATATCCTAGTGTAATTTAAGCACTAATCTATCTTGCTAATTATGCTCACCATGGTATGTTAATTTCTATAACTCTACTAGCAAAATATATTTTTTCACCTACACGAAGACATTTGAACGAAGTCCGACATAAACTTCGTTATCTTAAGGATAAATAGACATGAGTTTGTTTTATTCCAAAGTATCTAAATTATATTTAACAGGTTATGTAAAAATAAGTTACTTGCCAAATCCTTATAATGGTAAATCGCAGAGATTGTTTGTTTACTTCTGATGGTGCAACTATTTCACGGGGACCAGCGAAGCTAATAATAGCAACAATTTCGTTTAATATGAAATCAAAATTGATTTCATCCAAAAGGTTCTCAGCCTTAGACAATAGGATCTTCATATTTGACATGTTTTAGAATACTCAGTGAACTTATTCAAAGTTCTTAGATTGAAACATCAAACAAACAATTAGTAGCAACATCATTTTATATGTTTGAGTTTAAGATTCTTAAAATAAATATTATCAAAATCATTTGACTTTCTCCCCCTTTGTCAGAAATAAAAAATGTAATAAAGAGACACAAAATGAACTTTGACACCATAACAGATTCAAACCAGAGAGTTGTTTGGATAAAATTCACATGATTGAGGTTTCTTAAATCTTTGTATTTTTTATGAAAGTTTACTTATAACAAGTTTTAAGTCCTGTCTTGAAACATAAGGTTTAAAAGAAATGTTTGGTAATACTTTATGGGAATGAAAAATTTGAGTCAGCACACATATATCCAATAGAATCCAATCATAACAAAACAAAACATTTTATTAATTAAACAGGGAATAACAAGTACGACACAACAATATTAAGACAAGGAAGACAAACACACAACCAGCAGAAACAACCCCTACAACCTAAACTTCGAGAACTTCATATAGAACTTTCTCAAGAAAATCCTCAGGTCCATTGCAAAGAGTGACTCCAATAATCATAGCCCTAGTGAAGAGTACAGAGAGAACTCTTACAAAAGGTATAATGGTCTGGTGTTGAGTTCTGGAAGAAATGATTGAGTCCCTTAGGTAGTTAAAAATGGATTGAGGTAAGTTAACTCTAAACTGATGGACAAGGAAGTAGATGAAAACTTTGTCCTCATAGGTTATGGTGTTAAGCATTTATCCTCTAGGTCTAAAGTTTGTCAACACAAGATGAAATCAAACTGAAGCAGTTGGGAGAAGATTGACAAGATTGATGTGTCTATATTCATCAGAGATATTATGAATAGAGCTAAGTCTATCAGCAAAAGAGTATTTGGTTTGGAAGGCTTCTACGGTAATTCCAACTTGGGCACAACCAATAGCAACTGCAATAGATGTTAGGGTGATGATGATGGAGTTACCAAAGACAGATGAGTGGATGGAAGTGCCATTTGACCTAACATCGACATGCAGCCAAAAACCCTTGACCAAGTTAAGATAGATTGGTCCAAACAACATAACAAAGTAACTGGATCATCCTTGCA
>CATIWC010003667.1:0-49024 GCA_948472305.1 Vicia faba
TTCTCCATCACCAAATCTTAGGTTACTTCATCACTAAGAAACTAAGTTAAAAGACTATTACTTAATCACACATATTCCATATAAATTTGAAATAATTCAAATTATCTAATGAGTATCGATAGTATATTTATTCACCATATTCATATTGTATTATGGTATAATAGATGTAAACAGTTTCAGTATTTTCTAATTCTCCATCACCAAATCTTAGGTTACTTCATCACTAAGAAACTAAGTTAAAAGACTATTACTTAATCACACATATTCCATATACATTTTAAATAATTCAAATTATCTAATGAGTCTCGATAGTATATTTATCCACCATATTCATATTGTATTATGGTATAATAGAGGTAAACAGTTTCAGTATTTTCTAATTCTCCATCACCAAATCTTAGGTTACTTCGTCACTAAGAAACTAAGTTAAAAGACTATTACTTAATGACACATATTCCATATAAATTTGAAATAATTCAAATTATCTAATGAGTATCGATAGTATATTTATTCACCATATTCATATTGTATTATGGTATAATAGATGTAAACAGTTTCAGTATTTTCTAATTCTCCATCACCAAATCTTAGGTTACTTCATCACTAAGAAACTAAGTTAAAAGACTATTACTTAATCACACATATTCCATATACATTTTAAATAATTCAAATTATCTAATGAGTCTCGATAGTATATTTATCCACCATATTCATATTGTATTATGGTATAATAGATGTAAACAGTTTCAGTATTTTCTAATTCTCCATCACCAAATCTTAGGTTACTTCATCACTAAGAAACTAAGTTAAAAGACTATTACTTATTGACACATATTCCATATACATTTGAAATAATTCAAATTATCTAATGAGTCTAGATAGTATATTTATCAACCATATTCATATTGTATTATGGTATAATAGATGTAAACAGTTTCAGTATTTTCTAATTCTACATCACCAAATCTTAGGTTACTTCATCACTAAGAAACTAAGTTAATAGACTATTACTTAATGACACATATTCCATATACATTTGAAATAATTCAAATTTTCTAATGAGTCTCGATAGTATATTTATTCACCATATTCATATTGTATTACTGTATAATAGATGTAAACAATTTCAGTATTTTCCTTCTTCTCCATCACCAAATTTTAGGTTACTTCTTCACCAAGAAACTAAGTTAAAACACTATTAATTAATGACACATATTCCATATACATTAGAAATAATTCAAATTATATAATAAGTCTCGATAGTATATTTATTCACCATATTCATATTGTATTATGGTATAATAGATGTAAACAGTTTCAGTATTTTCTTCTTTTCCATCACCAAATTTTAGGTTACTTTATCACTAAGAAACTAAGTTAAAACACTATTAATTGATGACACATATTTTATATACATTGAAAATAATTCAAATTATATAATGAGTCTCGATAGTATATATATTCACCATATTCATATTATATTATGGTATAATAGATGTAAACAGTTTCAGTATTTTCTAATTCTCCATCACCAAATCTTATGTTACTTCATCACTAAGAAACTAAGTTAAAAGACTATTACTTAATGACACATATTCCATATACATTTTAAATAATTCAAATTATCTAATGAGTCTCTATAGTATATTTATCCACCATATTCATATTGTATTATGGTATAATAGATGTAAACAGTTTCAGTATTTTCTAATTCTCCATCACAAAATCTTAGGTTACTTCATCACTAAGAAACTAAGTTAAAAGACTATTACTTAATGACACATATTCCATATACATTTTAAATAATTCAAATTATCTAAGGAGTCTCGATAGTATATTTATTCACCATATTCATATTGTATTATGGTATAATAGATGTAAACAGTTTCAGTATTTTCTAATTCTCCATCACCAAATCTTAGGTTACTTCATCACTAAGAAACTAAGTTAAAAGACTATTACTTAATGACACATATTTCATATACATTTGAAATAATTCAAATTATCTAATGAGTCTCGATAGTATATTTATCCACCATATTCATATTGTATTATGGTATAATAGATGTAAACAGTTTCAGTATTTTCTAATTCTCCATCACCAAATCTTAGGTTACTTCGTCACTAAGAAACTAAGTTAAAAGACTATTACTTAATGACACATATTCCATATAAATTTGAAATAATTCAAATTATCTAATGAGTATCGATAGTATATTTATTCACCATATTCATATTGTATTATGGTATAATAGATGTAAACAGTTTCAGTATTTTCTAATCCTCCATCACCAAATCTTAGGTTACTTCATCACTAAGAAACTAAGTTAAAAGACTATTACTTAATCACACATATTCCATATACATTTTAAATAATTCAAATTATCTAATGAGTCTCGATAGTATATTTATCCACCATATTCATATTGTATTATGGTATAATAGATGTAAACAGTTTCAGTATTTTCTAATTCTCCATCACCAAATCTTAGGTGACTTCATCATTAAGAAACTAAGTTAAAAGACTATTACTTAATCACACATATTCCATATACATTTGAAATAATTCAAATTATCTAATGAGTCTCGATAGTATATTTATTCACCATATTCATATTGTATTATGGTATATTAGATGTAAACAGTTTCAGTATTTTCTAATTCTCCATCACCAAATCTTAGGTTACTTCATCACTAAGAAACTAAGTTAAAAGACTATTACTTATTGACACATATTCCATATACATTTGAAATAATTCAAATTATCTAATGAGTCTAGATAGTATATTTATCAACCATATTCATATTGTATTATGGTATAATAGATGTAAACAGTTTCAGTATTTTCTAATTCTACATCACCAAATCTTAGGTTACTTCATCACTAAGAAACTAAGTTAATAGACTATTACTTAATGACACATATTCCATATACATTTGAAATAATTCAAATTTTCTAATGAGTCTCGATAGTATATTTATTCACCATATTCATATTGTATTACTGTATAATAGATGTAAACAATTTCAGTATTTTCCTTCTTCTCCATCACCAAATTTTAGGTTACTTCTTCACCAAGAAACTAAGTTAAAACACTATTAATTAATGACACATATTCCATATACATTAGAAATAATTCAAATTATATAATAAGTCTCGATAGTATATTTATTCACCATATTCATATTGTATTATGGTATAATAGATGTAAACAGTTTCAGTATTTTCTTCTTTTCCATCACCAAATTTTAAGTTACTTTATCACTAAGAAACTAAGTTAAAACACTATTAATTGATGACACATATTTTATATACATTGAAAATAATTCAAATTATATAATGAGTCTCGATAGTATATATATTCACCATATTCATATTATATTATGGTATAATAGATGTAAACAGTTTCAGTATTTTCTAATTCTCCATCACCAAATCTTATGTTACTTCATCACTAAGAAACTAAGTTAAAAGACTATTACTTAATGACACATATTCCATATACATTTTAAATAATTCAAATTATCTAATGAATCTCGATAGTATATTTATCCACCATATTCATATTGTATTATGGTATAATAGATGAAAACAGTTTCAGTATTTTCTAATTCTCCATCACAAAATCTTAGGTTACTTCATCACTAAGAAACTAAGTTAAAAGACTATTACTTAATGACACATATTCCATATACATTTTAAATAATTCAAATTATCTAAGGAGTCTCGATAGTATATTTATTCACCATATTCATATTGTATTATGGTATAATAGATGTAAACAGTTTTAGTATTTTCTAATTCTCCATCACCAAATCTTAGGTTACTTCATCACTAAGAAACTAAGTTAAAAGACTATTACTTAATCACACATATTCCATATACATTTTAAATAATTCAAATTATCTAATGAGTCTCGATAGTATATTTATCCACCATATTCATATTGTATTATGGTATAATAGATGTAAACAGTTTCAGTATTTTCTAATTCTCCATCACCAAATCTTAGGTGACTTCATCATTAAGAAACTAAGTTAAAAGACTATTACTTAATGACACATATTCCATATACATTTGAAATAATTTAAATTATCTAATGATTCTCAATAGTATATTTATTGACCATATTTATATTGTATTATGGTATAATAGATGTAAACAGTTTCAGTATTTTCTAATTCTCCATCACCTAATCTTAGGTTACTTCATCACTAAGAAACTAAGTTAAAAGATTATTACTTAATGACACATATTCCATATACATTTGAAATAATTCAAATCATCTAATGATTCTTGATATTATATTTATCCACCATATTCATATTGTATTATGGTATAATAGATGTAAACAATTTCAGTATTTTCCTTCTTCTCCATCACCAAATTTTAGGTTACTTCTTCACCAAGAAACTAAGTTAAAAGACTATTAATTAATGACACATATTAGATATACATTATAAATAATTCAAATTATATAATGTGTCTCGATAGTATATTTATTCACCATATTCATATTGTATATGGTATAATAGATGTAAACAGTTTCAGTATTTTCTAATTCTCCATCACCAAATTTTAGGTTACTTCATCACTAAGAAACTAAGTTAAAAGACTATTACTTAATGACACATATCCATATACATTTGAAATAATTCAAATCATCTAATGAGTCTCGATAGTATATTTATTCACCATATTCATATTGTATTAAAGTATAATAGATGTAAATAATTTCAATATTTTTCTTCTTCTCCATCACCAAATTTTAGGTTACTTCATCACTAAGAAACAAAGTTAAAAGACTATTACTTAATGACACATATTCCATATACAATTGAAATAATTCAAATTATATAATGAGTCTGGATAGTATATTTATCCACCATATTCATATTGTATTATGGTATAATAGATGTAAACAGTTTCAGTATTTTCTAATTCTCCATTACCAAATATTAGGTTACTTCATCACTAAGAAACTAAGTTAAAAGACTATTACTTAATGACACATATTCCGTATACATTTGAAATAATTCAAATTATCTAATGAGTCTCGATAGTATATTTATCCACCATATTCATATTGTATTATGGTATAATAGATGTAAACAATTTCAATATTTTTCTTCTTCTCCATCACCAAATCTTAGGTTACTTCATCACTAAGAAACTAAATTAAAAGACTATTACTTAATGACACATATTCTATATACATTTGAAATAATTCGAATTATCTAATGAGTCTAGATAGTATATTTATCCACCATATTAATATTGTATTATGGTATAATAGATGTAAACAGTTTCAGTATTTTCTAATTCTCCATCACCAAATCTTTGGTTACTTCATCACTAAGAAAATAAGTTAAAAGACTATTACTTAATGACACATATTCCGTATTCATTTGAAATAATTCAAATTATCTAATGAGTCTCGATAGTATATTTATTCACCATATTCATATTATATTCTGGTATATTAGATGTAAACAGTTCAGTATTTTCTAATTCTCCATCACCAAATTTTAGGTTACTTCATCACTAAGAAACTAAGTTAAAAGACTATTACTTAATGAAACATATTCCATATAAATTTGAAATAATTCAAATTCTCTAATGAGTCTAGATAGAATATTTATTCATCATATTCATATTGTATTATGGTATAATAGATGTAAACAGTTTCAGTATTTTCTAATTCTCCATCACCAAATTTTAGGTTGCTTAATCACTAAGAAACTAAGTTAAAAGACTATTACTTAATGACAAATATTCCATATACATTTGAAATAATTCAAATTATCTAATGAGTCTCGATAGTATATTTATCCACCATATTCATATTGTATTATGGTATAATAGATGTAAACAATTTCAGTATTTTCCTTCTTCTCCATCACCATATTTTAGGTTACTTCTTCACCAAGAAACTAAGTTAAAAGACTATTAATTAATGACACATATTCCATATACATTATAAATAATTCAAATTATATAATGAGTCTCGATAGTATATTTATTCACCATATTCATATTGTATTATGGTATAATAGATATAAAGAATTTCAGTATTTCCTTCTTCTCCATCACCAAATTTTAGGTTACTTCATCACTAAGAAACTAAGTTAAAAGACTATTAATTGATGACACATATTCCCATATATATTAGAAATAATTCAAATTATATAATGAGTCTCGATAGTATATTTATTCACCATATTCATATTGTATTATGGTAAAATAGATATAAACAATTCAGTATTTTCTTCTTCTCCATCACCAAATTTTAGGTTACTTCATCACTAAGAAACTAAGTTAAAAGACTATTAATTGATGACACATATTTTATATACATTGAAAATAATTCAAATTATATAATGAGTCTCGATAGTATATATATTCACCAAATTCATATTGTATTATGGTATAATAGATGTAAACAATTTCAATATTTTTCTTCTTCTCCATCACCAAATTTTAGGTTACTTCATCACTAAGAAACTATGTTAAAAGACTATTACTTAATGACACATATTCCATATACATTTGAAAGAATTCAAATTATCTAATGAGTCTAGATAGTATATTTATTCACCATATTCATATTGTATATGGTATAATAGATGTAAACAGTTTCAGTATTTTCTAATTCTCCATCACCAAATTTTAGGTTACTTCATCACTAAGAAACTAAGTTAAAAGACTATTACTTAATGACACATATCCATATACATTTGAAATAATTCAAATCATCTAATGAGTCTCGATAGTATATTTATTCACCATATTCATATTGTATTAAAGTATAATAGATGTAAATAATTTCAATATTTTTCTTCTTCTCCATCACCAAATTTTAGGGTACTTCATCACTAAGAAACTAAGTTAAAAGACTATTACTTAATGACACATATACCATATACATTTGAAATAATTAAAATTATCTAATGAGTCTGGATAGTATATTTATTCACCATATTCATATTGTATTATGGTATAATAGATGTAAACAGTTTCAGTATTTTCTAATTCTCCTTCACCAAATCTTAGGTTACTCCATCACTAAGAAACTAAGTTTAAAGACTATTACTTAATGTCACATATTCCATATACATTTGAAATAATTCAAATTATCTAATGAGTCTCGATAGTATATTTATCGACCATATTCATATTGTATTATGGTATAATAGATGTAAATAGTTTCAGTATTTTGTAATTCTCCATCACCAAATCTTAGGTTACTTCATCACTAAGAAACTAAGTGATATGGAATATGTGTCATTAAGTAATAGTCTTTTAACTTAGTTTCTTAGTGATGAAGTAACCTAATATTTGGTAATGGAGAATTAGAAAATACTGAAACTGTTTACATCTATTATACCATAATACAATATGAATATGGTGGATAAATATACTATCTAGACTCATTATATAATTCGAATTATTTCAAATGTATATGGAATATGTGTCATTAAGTAATAGTCTTTTAACTTAGTTTCTTAGTGATGAAGTAACCTAAAATTTGGTGGTGGAGAATTAGAAAATACTGAAACTGTTTACATCTATTATACCATAATACAATATGAATATGGTGAATAAATATACTATCAAGACTCATTAGATAATTTAAATTATTTCAAATGTATATGGAATATGTGTCATTAAGTAATAGTCTTTTAACTTAGTTTCTTGGTGATGAAGTAACCTAAGATTTGGTGATGGAGAATTAGAAAATACTGAAATTGTTTACATCCATTATACCATAATACAATATGAATATGGTGAATAAATATACTATCGAGACTTATTATATAATTTGAATTATTTCAAATGTATATGGAATATGTGTCATTAAGTAATAGTCTTTTAACTTAGTTTCTTAGTGATGAAGTAACCAAAAATTTGGTGATGGAAAAGAAGGAAAATACTGAAATTGTTTACATCTTTTATTCCATAATACAATATGAATATGGCGGATAAATATACTATCGAGACTCATTAGATAATTTGAATTATTTCAAATGTATATGGAATATGTGTCATTAAGTAATAGTCTTTTAACTTAGTTTCTTAGTGATGAAGTAACCTAAAATTTGGTGATGGAGAAGAAGAAAAATATTGAAATTGTTTACATCTATTATACCATAATACAATATGAATTTGGTGAATATATATACTATCGAGACTCATTATATAATTTGAATTATTTTCAATGTATATAAAATATGTGTCATCAATTAATAGTCTTTTAACTTAGTTTCTTAGTGATGAAGTAACCTAAAATTTGGTGATGGAGAAGAAGAAAATACTGAATTGTTTATATCTATTTTACCATAATACAATATGAATATGGTGAATAAATATACGATCGAGACTCATTATATAATTTGAATTATTTCTAATATATATGGAATATGTGTCATCAATTAATAGTCTTTTAACTTAGTTTCTTAGTGATGAAGTAACCTAAAATTTGGTGATGGAGAAAAAGGAAATACTGAAATTCTTTATATCTATTATACCATAATACAATATGAATATGGTGAATAAATATACTATCGAGACTCATTATATAATTTGAATTATTTATAATGTATATGGAATATGTGTCATTAATTAATAGTGTTTTAACTTAGTTTCTTGGTGAAGAAGTAACCTAAAATATGGTGATGGAGAAGAAGGAAAATACTGAAATTGTTTACATCTATTATACCATAATACAATATGAATATGGTGGATAAATATACTATCGAGACTCATTAGATAATTTGAATTATTTCAAATGTATATGGAATATGTGTCATTAAGTAATAGTCTTTTAACTTAGTTTCTTAGTGATTAAGCAACCTAAAATTTGGTGATGGAGAATTAGAAAATACTGTAACTGTTTACATCTATTATACCATAATACAATATGAATATGATGAATAAATATACTATCTAGACTCATTAGAGAATTTGAATTATTTCAAATTTATATGGAATATGTGTCATTAAGTAATAGTCTTTTAACTTAGTTTCTTAGTGATGAAGTAACCTAAAATTTGGTGATGGAGAATTAGAAAATACTGAAACTGTTTACATCTAATATACCATAATATAATATGAATATGGTGAATAAATATACTATCGAGACTCATTAGATAATTTGAATTATTTCAAATGTATACGGAATATGTGTCATTAAGTAATAGTCTTTTAACTTAGTTTCTTAGTGATGAAGTAACCAAAGATTTGGTGATGGAGAATTAGAAAATACTGAAACTGTTTACATCTATTATACCATAATACAATATTAATATGGTGGATAAATATACTATCTAGACTCATTAGATAATTCGAATTATTTCAAATGTATATAGAATATGTGTCATTAAGTAATAGTCTTTTAATTTAGTTTCTTAGTGATGAAGTAACCTAAGATTTGGTGATGGAGAAGAAGAAAAATCTTGAAATTGTTTACATCTATTATACCATAATACAATATGAATATGGTGGATAAATATACTATCGAGACTCATTAGATAATTTGAATTATTTCAAATGTATACGGAATATGTGTCATTAAGTAATAGTCTTTTAACTTAGTTTCTTAGTGATGAAGTAACCTAATATTTGGTAATGGAGAATTAGAAAATACTGAAACTGTTTACATCTATTATACCATAATACAATATGAATATGGTGGATAAATATACTATCTAGACTCATTATATAATTCGAATTATTTCAATTGTATATGGAATATGTGTCATTAAGTAATAGTCTTTTAACTTTGTTTCTTAGTGATGAAGTAACCTAAAATTTGGTGATGGAGAAGAAGAAAAATATTGAAACTATTTACATCTATTATACTTTAATACAATATGAATATGGTGAATAAATATACTATCGAGACTCATTAGATAATTTGAATTATTTCAAATGTATATGGAATATGTGTCATTAAGTAATAGTCTTTTAACTTAGTTTCTTAGTGATGAAGTAACCTAAAATTTGGTGGTGGAGAATTAGAAAATACTGAAACTGTTTACATCTATTATACCATAATACAATATGAATATGGTGAATAAATATACTATCAAGACTCATTAGATAATTTAAATTATTTCAAATGTATATGGAATATGTGTCATTAAGTAAAAGTCTTTTAACTTAGTTTCTTAGTGATAAAGTAACCTAAGATTTGGTGATGGAGAATTAGAAAATACTGAAACTGTTTACATCTATTATACCATAATACAATATGAATATGTTGAATAAATCTACTATCGAGACTCATTAGATAATTTGAATTATTTCAAATGTATATGGAATATGTGTCATTAAGTAATATTCCTTTAACTTAGTTTCTTAGTGATGAAGTAATCTAAAATTTGGCGATGGAGAAAAAGAAAAATATTGAAATTGTTTACATCTATTATACCATAATACAATATGAATATGGTGGATAAATATACTATCGAGACTCATTAGATAATTTGAATTATTTAAAATGTATATGGAATATGTGTCATTAAGTAATAGTCTTTTAACTTAGTTTCTTAGTGATGAAGTAACCTAAAATTTAAGGATGGAGAATTAGAAAATACTGAAACTGTTTACATCTATTATACCATAATACAATATGAATATGGTGGATAAATATACTGTCGAGACTCATTAGATAATTTGAATTATTTCAAATGTATATGGAATATGTGACATTAAGTAATAGTCTTTTAACTTAGTTTCTTAGTGATGAAGTAACCTAAAATTTGGTGATGGAGAATTAGAAAATACTGAAATTGTTTACATCCATTATACCATAATACAATATGAATATGGTGAATAAATATACTATCGAGACTTATTATATAATTTGAATTATTTCAAATGTATATGGAATATGTGTCATTAAGTAATAGTCTTTTAACTTAGTTTCTTAGTGATGAAGTAACCAAATATTTGGTGATGGAAAAGAAGGAAAATACTGAAATTGTTTACATCTTTTATTCCATAATACAATATGAATATGGTGGATAAATATACTATCGTGACTCATTAGATAATTTAAATTATTTCAAATGTATATGGAATATGTGTCATTAAGTAATAGTCTTTTAACTTTGTTTCTTAGTGATGAAGTAACCTAAAATTATGTGATGGAGAAGAAGAAAAATATTGAAATTGTTTACATCTATTATACCATAATACAATATGAATATGGTGAATATATATACAATCGAGACTCATTATATATTTTGAATTATTTTCAATGTATATAAAATATGTGTCATCAATTAATAGTCTTTTAACTTAGTTTCTTAGTGATGAAGTAACCTAAAATTTGGTGATGGAGAAGAAGGAAATACTGAAATTATTTATATCTATTATACCATAATACAATATGAATATGGTGAATAAATATACTATCGAGACTCATTATATAATTTGAATTATTTATAATGTATATGGAATATGTGTCATTAATTAATAGTCTTTTAACTTAGTTTCTTGGTGAAGAAGTAACCTAAAATATGGTGATGGAGAAGAAGGAAAATACTGAAATTCTTTACATCTATTATACCATAATACAATATGAATATGGTGGATAAATATACTATCGAGACTCATTAGATAATTTGAATTATTTCAAATGTATATGGAATATGTGTCATTAAGTAATAGTCTTTTAACTTAGTTTCTTAGTGATTAAGGAACCTAAAATTTGGTGATGGAGAATTAGAAAATACTGAAACTGTTTACATCTATTATACCATAATACAATATGAATATGATGAATAAATATACTATCGAGACTCATTAGACGATTTGAATTATTTCAAATTTATATGGAGTATGTGTCATTAAGTAATAGTCTTTTAACTTAGTTTCTTAGTGATGAAGTAACCTAAAATTTGGTGATGGAGAATTAGAAAATACTGAAACTGTTTACATCTAATATACCATAATACAATATGAATATGGTGAATAAATATACTATCGAGACTCATTAGATAATTTGATTTATTTCAAATGTATACGGAATATGTGTCATTAAGTAATAGTCTTTTAACTTAGTTTCTTAGTGATGAAGTAACCAAAGATTTGGTGATGGAGAATTAGAAAATACTGAAACTGTTTACATCTATTATACCATAATACAATATGAATATGGTGGATAAATATACTATCGAGACTCATTATATAATTCGAATTATTTCAAATGTATATGGAATATGTGTCATTAAGTAATAGTCTTTTAACTTAGTTTCTTAGTGATGAAGTTACCTAAGATTTGGTGATAGAGAATTAGAAAATACTGAAACTGTTTACATCTATTATACCATAATACAATATGAATATGGTGAATAAATATACTATCGAGACTCATTAGATAATTTGAATTATTTCAAATGTATATGGAATATGTGTCATTAAGTAATAGTCTTTTAACTTAGTTTCTTAGTAATGAAGTAACCTAAAATTTGGCGATGGAGAAAAAGAAAAATATTGAAATTGTTTACATCTATTATACCATAATACAATATGAATATGGTGGATAAATATACTATCGAGACTCATTATATAATTTGAATTATTTCAAATGTATATGGAATATGTGTTATTAAGTAATAGTCTTTTAACTTAGTTTCTTAGTGATGGAGAATTAGAAAATACTGAAACTGTTTACATCTATTATACCATAATACAATATGAATATGGTGGATAAATATACTATCGAGACTCATTAGATAATTTGAATTATTTTAAATGTATATGGAATATGTGTCATTAAGTAATAGTCTTTTAACTTAGTTTCTTAGTAATGAAGTAACCTAAAATTTGGTGATGGAGAAGAAGAAAAATATTGAAATTATTTACATCTATTATACTTTAATACAATATGAATATGTTGAATAAATATACTATCGAGACTCATTAGGTAATTTGAATTATTTCAAATGTGAATGGAATATGTGTCATTAAGTAATAGTCTTTTAACTTAGTTTCTTAGTGATGGAGTAACCTAAAATTTGGTGATTGAGAATTAGTAAATACTGAAATTGTTTACATCTATTATACCATAATACAATATGAATATGGTGAATAAATATACTATCGAGACTCATTAGATAATTTGAATTAATTCAAATGTATATGGAATATGTGTCATTAAGTAATAGTCTTTTATCTTTGTTTCTTAGTGATGAAGTAACTTAAGATTTGGTGATGGAGAATTAGAAAATACTGAAACTGTTTACATCTATTATACCATAATACAATATGAATATGGTGAATAAATATACTATCGAGACTCATTAGATAATTTGAATTATTTCAAATGTATATGGAATATGTGTCATTAAGTAATAGTCTTTTAACTTAGTTTCTTAGTGATGAAGTAACCTAAAATTTGGTGATAGAGAATTAGAAAATACTGAAACTGTTTACATCTTTTATACCATAATACAATATTAATATGGTGGATATATATACTATTGAGACTCATTATATAATTTGAATTATTTTCAATGTATATAAAATATGTGTCATCAATTAATAGTCTTTTAACTTAGTTTCTTAGTGATGAAGTAACCTAAAATTTGGTGATGGAGAAGAAGAAAATACTGAAATTGTTTATATCTATTATACCATAATACAATATGAATATGGTGAATAAATATACTATCGAGACTCATTATATAATTTGAATTATTTCTAATGCATATGGAATATGTGTCATCAATAAATAGTCTTTTAACTTAGTTTCTTAGTGATGAAGTAACCTAAATTTGGTGATGGAGAAGAAGAAAATACAGAAATTGTTTATATCTATTATACCATAATACAATATGAATATGGTGAATAAATATACTATCGAGACTCATTATATAATTTGAATTATTTCTAATGTATATGGAATATGTGTCATTAATTAATAGTCTTTTAACTTAGTTTCTCAGTGATGAAGTAACCTAAGATTTTGTGATGGAGAATTAGAAAATACTGAAACTGTTTACATCTATTATACCATAATACAATATGAATATGGTGGATAAATATACTGTCGAGACTCATTAGATAATTTGAATTATTTCAAATGTATATGGAATATGTGTCATTAAGTAATAGTCTTTTAACTTAGTTTCTTAGTGATGAAGTAACCTAAAATTTGGTGATGGAGAATTAGAAAATACTGAAATTGTTTACATCCATTATACCATAATACAATATGAATATGGTGAATAAATATACTATCGAGACTTATTATATAATTTGAATTATTTCAAATGTATATGGAATATGTGTCATTAAGTAATAGTCTTTTAACTTAGTTTCTTAGTGATGAAGTAACCAAATATTTGGTGATGGAAAAGAAGGAAAATACTGAAATTGTTTACATCTTTTATTCCATAATACAATATGAATATGGTGGATAAATATACTATCGTGACTCATTAGATAATTTAAATTATTTCAAATGTATATGGAATATGTGTCATTAAGTAATAGTCTTTTAACTTTGTTTCTTAGTGATGAAGTAACCTAAAATTATGTGATGGAGAAGAAGAAAAATATTGAAATTGTTTACATCTATTATACCATAATACAATATGAATATGGTGAATATATATACAATCGAGACTCATTATATATTTTGAATTATTTTCAATGTATATAAAATATGTGTCATCAATTAATAGTCTTTTAACTTAGTTTCTTAGTGATGAAGTAACCTAAAATTTGGTGATGGAGAAGAAGGAAATACTGAAATTATTTATATCTATTATACCATAATACAATATGAATATGGTGAATAAATATACTATCGAGACTCATTATATAATTTGAATTATTTATAATGTATATGGAATATGTGTCATTAATTAATAGTCTTTTAACTTAGTTTCTTGGTGAAGAAGTAACCTAAAATATGGTGATGGAGAAGAAGGAAAATACTGAAATTCTTTACATCTATTATACCATAATACAATATGAATATGGTGGATAAATATACTATCGAGACTCATTAGATAATTTGAATTATTTCAAATGTATATGGAATATGTGTCATTAAGTAATAGTCTTTTAACTTAGTTTCTTAGTGATTAAGGAACCTAAAATTTGGTGATGGAGAATTAGAAAATACTGAAACTGTTTACATCTATTATACCATAATACAATATGAATATGATGAATAAATATACTATCGAGACTCATTAGACGATTTGAATTATTTCAAATTTATATGGAGTATGTGTCATTAAGTAATAGTCTTTTAACTTAGTTTCTTAGTGATGAAGTAACCTAAAATTTGGTGATGGAGAATTAGAAAATACTGTAACTGTTTACATCTAATTATACCATAATACAATATGAATATGGTGAATAAATATACTATCGAGACTCATTAGATAATTTGATTTATTTCAAATGTATACGGAATATGTGTCATTAAGTAATAGTCTTTTAACTTAGTTTCTTAGTGATGAAGTAACCAAAGATTTGGTGATGGAGAATTAGAAAATACTGAAACTGTTTACATCTATTATACCATAATACAATATGAATATGGTGGATAAATATACTATCGAGACTCATTATATAATTCGAATTATTTCAAATGTATATGGAATATGTGTCATTAAGTAATAGTCTTTTAATTTAGTTTCTTAGTGATCAAGTAACCTAAGATTTGGTGATGGAGAAGAAGAAAAATATTGAAATTATTTACATCTATTATACTTTAATACAATATGAATATGATGAATAAATATACTATCGAGACTCATTAGATAATTCGAATTATTTCAAATGTATATGGAATATGTGTCATTAAGTAATAGTCTTTTAACTTAGTTTCTTAGTGATGAAGTTACCTAAGATTTGGTGATAGAGAATTAGAAAATACTGAAACTGTTTACATCTATTATACCATAATACAATATGAATATGGTGAATAAATATACTATCGAGACTCATTAGATAATTTGAATTATTTCAAATGTATATGGAATATGTGTCATTAAGTAATAGTCTTTTAACTTAGTTTCTTAGTAATGAAGTAACCTAAAATTTGGCGATGGAGAAAAAGAAAAATATTGAAATTGTTTACATCTATTATACCATAATACAATATGAATATGGTGGATAAATATACTATCGAGACTCATTATATAATTTGAATTATTTCAAATGTATATGGAATATGTGTTATTAAGTAATAGTCTTTTAACTTAGTTTCTTAGTGATGGAGAATTAGAAAATACTGAAACTGTTTACATCTATTATACCATAATACAATATGAATATGGTGGATAAATATACTATCGAGACTCATTAGATAATTTGAATTATTTTAATGTATATGGAATATGTGTCATTAAGTAATAGTCTTTTAACTTAGTTTCTTAGTAATGAAGTAACCTAAAATTTGGTGATGGAGAAGAAGAAAAATATTGAAATTATTTACATCTATTATACTTTAATACAATATGAATATGTTGAATAAATATACTATCGAGACTCATTAGATAATTTGAATTATTTCAAATGTGAATGCAATATGTGTCATTAAGTAATAGTCTTTTAACTTAGTTTCTTAGTGATGGAGTAACCTAAAATTTGGTGATTGAGAATTAGTAAATACTGAAATTGTTTACATCTATTATACCATAATACAATATGAATATGGTGAATAAATATACTATCGAGACTCATTAGATAATTTGAATTAATTCAAATGTATATGGAATATGTGTCATTAAGTAATAGTCTTTTATCTTTGTTTCTTAGTGATGAAGTAACTTAAGATTTGGTGATGGAGAATTAGAAAATACTGAAACTGTTTACATCTATTATACCATAATACAATATGAATATGGTGAATAAATATACTATCGAGACTCATTAGATAATTTGAATTATTTCAAATGTATATGGAATATGTGTCATTAAGTAATAGTCTTTTAACTTAGTTTCTTAGTGATGAAGTAACCTAAAATTTGGTGATAGAGAATTAGAAAATACTGAAACTGTTTACATCTTTTATACCATAATACAATATTAATATGGTGGATATATATACTATTGAGACTCATTATATAATTTGAATTATTTTCAATGTATATAAAATATGTGTCATCAATTAATAGTCTTTTAACTTAGTTTCTTAGTGATGAAGTAACCTAAAATTTGGTGATGGAGAAGAAGAAAATACTGAAATTGTTTATATCTATTATACCATAATACAATATGAATATGGTGAATAAATATACTATCGAGACTCATTATATAATTTGAATTATTTCTAATGTATATGGAATATGTGTCATCAATAAATAGTCTTTTAACTTAGTTTCTTAGTGATGAAGTAACCTAAAAATTTGGTGATGGAGAAGAAGAAAATACAGAAATTGTTTATATCTATTATACCATAATACAATATGAATATGGTGAATAAATATACTATCGAGACTCATTATATAATTTGAATTATTTCTAATGTATATGGAATATGTGTCATTAATTAATAGTCTTTTAACTTAGTTTCTCAGTGATGAAGTAACCTAAGATTTTGTGATGGAGAATTAGAAAATACTGAAACTGTTTACATCTATTATACCATAATACAATATGAATATGTTGGATAAATATACTATCGAGACTCATTAGATAATTTGAATTATTTAAAATGTATATGGAATATGTGTCATTAAGTAATAGTCTTTTAACTTAGTTTCTTAGTGATTAAGGAACCTAAAATTTGGTGATGGAGAATTAGAAAATACTGAAATTGTTTACATCTTTTATACCATAATACAATATTAATATGGTGGATATATATACTATTGAGACTCATTATATAATTTGAATTCTTTTCAATGTATATAAAATATGTGTCATCAATTAATAGTCTTTTAACTTAGTTTCTTAGTGATGAAGTAACCTAAAATTTGGTGATGGAGAAGAAGAAAATACTGAAATTGTTTATATCTATTATACCATAATACAATATGAATATGGTGAATAAATATACTATCGAGACTCATTATATAATTTGAATTATTTCTAATGTATATGGAATATGTGTCATCAATAAATAGTCTTTTAACTTAGTTTCTTAGTGATGAAGTAACCTAAAATTTGGTGATGGAGAAGAAGAAAATACTGAAATTGTTTATATCTATTATACCATAATACAATATGAATATGGTGAATAAATATACTATCGAGACTCATTATATAATTTGAATTATTTCTAATGTATATGGAATATGTGTCATTAATTAATAGTCTTTTAACTTAGTTTTTTGGTGAAGAAGTAACCTAAAATATGGTGATGGAGAAGAAGCAAAATACTGAAATTGTTTACATCTATTATACCATAATACAATATGAATATGGTGGATAAATAAACTATCGATACGCATTAGATAATGTGAATTATTTCAAATGGATATGGAATATGTGTCATTAAGTAATAGTCTTTTAACTTTGTTTCTTAGTGATGAAGTAACCTAAAATTTGGTGATGGAGAATTAGAAAATACTGAAACTGTTTACATCTATTATACCATAATTCAATATGAATATGGTGAATAAATATACTATCGAGACTCATTAGATAATTTGAATTATTTCAAATGTATACAGAATATGTGTCATTAAGTAATAGTCTTTTAACTTAGTTTCTTAGTGATGAAGTAACCTAAAATTTGGTGATGGAGAAAAAGAAAAATATTGAAATTGTTTACATCTATTATACCATAATACAATATGAATATGGTGAATATATTTACTATCGAGACTCATTATATAATTCGAATTATTTTTGAGGTATATAAAATATGTGTCATCAATTAATAGTCTTTTAACTTAGTTTCTTAGTGATGAAGTAACCTAATATTTGGTGGTGGAGAATTAGAAAATACTGAAACTGTTTACATCTATTATACCATAATACAATATGAATATGGTGAATAAATATACTATCTAGACTCATTAGATAATTTGAATTATTTCAAATGTATATGGAATATGTGTCATTAAGTAATAGTCTTTTAACTTAGTTTCTTATTGATGAAGTAACCTAAAATTTGGTGATGGAGAAGAAGAAAAATATTGAAATTATTTACATCTATTATACTTTAATACAATATGAATATGGTGAATAAATATACTATCGAGAGTCATTAGATAATTTTAATTATTTCAAATGTATATGGAATTTGTGTCATTAAGTAATAATCTTTTAACTTAGTTTCTTAGTGATGAAGTAACCTATGATTTGGTGGTGGAGAATTAGAAAATACTGAAACTGTTTACATCTATTATACCATAATACAATATGAATATGGTGAATAAATATACTATCAAGACTCATTAGATAATTTGAATAATTTCAAATGTATATGGAATATGTGTCATTAAGTAATAGTCTTTTAACTTAGTTTCTTAGTGATGAAGTAACCTAAGATTTGGTGATGGAGAATTAGAAAATGCTGAAACTGTTTACATGTAGTATACCATAATACAATAAGAATATGGTGAATAAATATACTATCGAGACTCATTAGATAATTTGAATTATTTCAAATGTATATGGAATATGTGTCATTACGTAATAGTCTTTTAACTTAGTTTCTTAGTGATGAAGTAACATAAACCTTGGTGATGGAGAAGAAGAAAAATATTGAAATTATTTACATCTATTATACTTTAATACAATATGAATTTGGTTAATAAATATACTATCGAGACTCATTAGATAATTTGAATTATTTTAAATGTATATGGAATATGTGTCATTAAGTAATAGTCTTTTAACTTTGTTTCTTAGTGATGAAGTAACCTAAAATTATGTGATGGAGAAGAAGAAAAATATTGAAATTGTTTACATCTATTATACCATAATACAATATGAATATGGTGAATATATATACAATCGAGACTCATTATATATTTTGAATTATTTTCAATGTATATAAAATATGTGTCATCAATTAATAGTCTTTTAACTTAGTTTCATAGTGATGAAGTAACCTAAAATTTGGTGATGGAGAAGAAGGAAATACTGAAATTATTTATATCTATTATACCATAATAGAATATGAATATGGTGAATAAATATACTATCGAGACTCATTATATAATTTGAATTATTTATAATGTATATGGAATATGTGTCATTAATTAATAGTCTTTTAACTTAGTTTTTTGGTGAAGAAGTAACCTAAAATATGGTGATGGAGAAGAAGCAAAATACTGAAATTGTTTACATCTATTATACCATAATACAATATGAATATGGTGGATAAATAAACTATCGATACGCATTAGATAATGTGAATTATTTCAAATGGATATGGAATATGTGTCATTAAGTAATAGTCTTTTAACTTTGTTTCTTAGTGATGAAGTAACCTAAAATTTGGTGATGGAGAATTAGAAAATACTGAAACTGTTTACATCTATTATACCATAATTCAATATGAATATGGTGAATAAATATACTATCGAGACTCATTAGATAATTTGAATTATTTCAAATGTATACAGAATATGTGTCATTAAGTAATAGTCTTTTAACTTAGTTTCTTAGTGATGAAGTAACCTAAAATTTGGTGATGGAGAAAAAGAAAAATATTGAAATTGTTTACATCTATTATACCATAATACAATATGAATATGGTGAATATATTTACTATCGAGACTCATTATATAATTCGAATTATTTTTGATGTATATAAAATATGTGTCATCAATTAATAGTCTTTTAACTTAGTTTCTTAGTGATGAAGTAACCTAATATTTGGTGGTGGAGAATTAGAAAATACTGAAATTGTTTACATCTATTATACCATAATACAATATGAATATGGTGAATAAATATACTATCTAGACTCATTAGATAATTTGAATTATTTCAAATGTATATGGAATATGTGTCATTAAGTAATAGTCTTTTAACTTAGTTTCTTATTGATGAAGTAACCTAAAATTTGGTGATGGAGAAGAAGAAAAATATTGAAATTATTTACATCTATTATACTTTAATACAATATGAATATGGTGAATAAATATACTATCGAGAGTCATTAGATAATTTTAATTATTTCAAATGTATATGGAATTTGTGTCATTAAGTAATAATCTTTTAACTTAGTTTCTTAGTGATGAAGTAACCTATGATTTGGTGGTGGAGAATTAGAAAATACTGAAACTGTTTACATCTATTATACCATAATACAATATGAATATGGTGAATAAATATACTATCAAGACTCATTAGATAATTTGAATAATTTCAAATGTATATGGAATATGTGTCATTAAGTAATAGTCTTTTAACTTAGTTTCTTAGTGATGAAGTAACCTAAGATTTGGTGATGGAGAATTAGAAAATGCTGAAACTGTTTACATGTAGTATACCATAATACAATATGAATATGGTGAATAAATATACTATCGAGACTCATTAGATAATTTGAATTATTTCAAATGTATATGGAATATGTGTCATTACGTAATAGTCTTTTAACTTAGTTTCTTAGTGATGAAGTAACCTAAACCTTGGTGATGGAGAAGAAGAAAAATATTGAAATTATTTACATCTATTATACTTTAATACAATATGAATTTGGTGAATAAATATACTATCGAGACTCATTAGATAATTTGAATTATTTTAAATGTATATGGAATATGTGTCATTAAGTAATAGTCTTTTAACTTTGTTTCTTAGTGATGAAGTAACCTAAAATTATGTGATGGAGAAGAAGAAAAATATTGAAATTGTTTACATCTATTATACCATAATACAATATGAATATGGTGAATATATATACAATCGAGACTCATTATATATTTTGAATTATTTTCAATGTATATAAAATATGTGTCATCAATTAATAGTCTTTTAACTTAGTTTCATAGTGATGAAGTAACCTAAAATTTGGTGATGGAGAAGAAGGAAATACTGAAATTATTTATATCTATTATACCATAATAGAATATGAATATGGTGAATAAATATACTATCGAGACTCATTATATAATTTGAATTATTTATAATGTATATGGAATATGTGTCATTAATTAATAGTCTTTTAACTTAGTTTCTTGGTGAAGAAGTAACCTAAAATATGGTTATGGAGAAGAAGGAAAATACTGAAATTATTTACATCTATTATACCATAATACAATATGAATATGGTGGATAAATATACTATCGAGACTCATTAGATAATTTGAATTATTTCAAATGTATATGGAATATGTGTCATTAAGTAATAGTCTTTTAACTTAGTTTCTTAGTGATTAAGGAACCTAAAATTTGGTGATGGAGAATTAGAAAATACTGAAACTGTTTACATCTATTATACCATAATACAATATGAATATGATGAATAAATATACTATCGAGACTCATTAGATAATTTGAATTATTTCAAATTTATATGGAGTATGTGTCATTAAGTAATAGTCTTTTAACTTAGTTTCTTAGTGATGAAGTAACCTAAAATTTGGTGATGGAGAATTAGAAAATACTGAAACTGTTTACATCTAATATACCATAATACAATATGAATATGGTGAATAAATATACTATCGAGACTCATTAGATAATTTGATTTATTTCAAATGTATACGGAATATGTGTCATTAAGTAATAGTCTTTTAACTTAGTTTCTTAGTGATGAAGTAACCAAAGATTTGGTGATGGAGAATTAGAAAATACTGAAACTGTTTACATCTATTATACCATAATACAATATGAATATGGTGGATAAATATACTATCGAGACTCATTATATAATTTTAATTAATTCAAATGTATTTGGAATATGTGTCATTAAGTAATAGTCTTTTAATTTAGTTTCTTAGTGATGAAGTAACCTAAGATTTGGTGATGGAGAAGAAGAAAAATATTGAAATTATTTACATCTATTATACTTTAATACAATATGAATATGGTGAATAAATATACTATCGAGACTCATTAGATAATTCGAATTATTTCAAATGTATATGGAATATGTGTCATTAAGTAATAGTCTTTTAACTTAGTTTCTTAGTGATGAAGTAACCTAAGATTTGGTGATGGAGAATTAGAAAATACTGAAACTGTTTACATCTATTATACCATAATACAATATGAATATGGTGGATAAATATACTATTGAGACTCATTAGATAATTTGAATTATTTCAAATGTATATGGAATATGTGTCATTAAGTAATAGTCTTTTAACTTAGTTTCTTAGTGATGAAGTAACCTAAACCTTGGTGATGGAGAAGAAGAAAAATATTGAAATTATTTACATCTATTATACTTTAATACAATATGAATTTGGTGAATAAATATACTATCGAGACTCATTAGATAATTTGAATTATTTTAAATGTATATGGAATATGTGTCATTCAGTAATAGTCTTTTAACTTAGTTTCTTAGTGTTGAAGTAACCTAAAATTTGGTGGTGGAGAATTAGAAAATACTGAAACTGTTTACATCTATTATACCATAATACAATATGAATATGGTGAATAAATATACTATCGAGATTTATTAGATAATTTGAATTATTTCAAACGTATATGGAATATGTGTCATTAAGTAATAGTCTTTTAACTTAGTTTCTTAGTGATGAAGTAACGTAAGATTTGGTGATGGAGAATTAGAAAATACTGAAACTGTTTACATCTATTATACCATAATACAATATGAATATGGTGAATAAATATACTATCGAGACTCATTAGATAATTTGAATTATTTCAAATGTATATGGAATATGTGTCATTAAGTAATAGTCTTTTAACTTAGTTTCTTAGTAATGAAGTAACCTAAAATTTGGCGATGGAGAAAAAGAAAAATATTGAAATTGTTTACATCTATTATACCATAATACAATATGAATATGGTGGATAAATATACTATCGAGACTCATTATATAATTTGAATTATTTCAAATGTATATGGAATATGTGTTATTAAGTAATAGTCTTTTAACTTAGTTTCTTAGTGATGAAGTAACCTAAAATTTGGTAATGGAGAATTAGAAAATACTGAAACTGTTTACATCTATTATACCATAATACAATATGAATATGGTGGATAAATATACTATCGAGACTCATTAGATAATTTGAATTAATTCAAATTTATATGGTATATGTGTCATTAAGTAATAGTCTTTTAACTTAGTTTCTTAGTGATGAAGTAAGCTAAAATTTGGTGATGGAGAATTAGAAAATACTGAAACTGTTTACATCTATTATACCATAATACAATATGAATATGGTGAATAAATATACTATCGAGACTCATTAGATAATTTGAATTATTTCAAATGTATACGGAATATGTGTCATTAAGTAATAGTCTTTTAACTTAGTTTTTTAGTGATGAAGTAACCTAAGATTTGGTGATGGAGAATTAGAAAATACTGAAACTGTTTACATCTATTATACCATAATACAATATGAATATGGTGAATAAATATACTATCGAGACTCATTAGATAATTTGAATTATTTCAAACGTATATGGAATATGTGTCATTAAGTAATAGTCTTTTAACTTAGTTTCTTAGTGATGAAGTAACCTAAGATTTGGTGATGGAGAATTAGAAAATGCTGAAACTGTTTACATCTATTATACCATAATACAATATGAATATGGTGAATAAATATGCTATCGAGACTCATTAGATAATTTGAATTATTTCAAATGTATATGGAATATGTGTCATTAAGTAATAGTCTTTTAACTTAGTTTCAAAGTAATGAAGTAACCTAAAATTTGGTGATGGAGAAGAAGAAAAATATTGAAATTATTTACATCTATTATACTTTAATACAATATGAATATGTTGAATAAATATACTATCGAGACTCATTAGATAATTTGAATTATTTCAAATGTGAATGGAATATGTGTCATTAAGTAATAGTCTTTTAACTTAGTTTCTTAGTGATGAAGTAACCTAAAATTTGGTGATTGAGAATTAGTAAATACTGAAATTGTTTACATCTATTATACCATAATACAATATGAATATGGTGAATAAATATACTATCGAGACTCATTAGATAATTTGAATTAATTCAAATGTATATGGAATATGTGTCATTAAGTAATAGTCTTTTAACTTTGTTTCTTAGTGATGAAGTAACTTAAGATTTGGTGATGGAGAATTAGAAAATACTGAAACTGTTTACATCTATTATACCATAATACAATATGAATATGGTGAATAAATATACTATCGAGACTCATTAGATAATTTGAATTATTTCAAATGTATATGGAATATGTGTCATTAAGTAATAGTCTTTTAACTTAGTTTCTTAGTGATGAAGTAACCTAAAATTTGGTGATAGAGAATTAGAAAATACTGAAATTGTTTACATCTTTTATACCATAATACAATATTAATATGGTGGATATATATACTATTGAGACTCATTATATAATTTGAATTATTTTCAATGTATATAAAATATGTGTCATCAATTAATAGTCTTTTAACTTAGTTTCTTAGTGATGAAGTAACCTAAAATTTGGTGATGGAGAAGAAGAAAATACTGAAATTGTTTATATCTATTATACCATAATACAATATGAATATGGTGAATAAATATACTATCGAGACTCATTATATAATTTGAATTATTTCTAATGTATATGGAATATGTGTCATCAATAAATAGTCTTTTAACTTAGTTTCTTAGTGATGAAGTAACCTAAAAATTGGTGATGGAGAAGAAGAAAATACTGAAATTGTTTATATCTATTATACCATAATACAATATGAATATGGTGAATAAATATACTATCGAGACTCATTATATAATTTGAATTATTTCTAATGTATATGGAATATGTGTCATTAATTAATAGTCTTTTAACTTAGTTTTTTGGTGAAGAAGTAACCTAAAATATGGTGATGGAGAAGAAGCAAAATACTGAAATTGTTTACATCTATTATACCATAATACAATATGAATATGGTGGATAAATAAACTATCGATACGCATTAGATAATGTGAATTATTTCAAATGGATATGGAATATGTGTCATTAAGTAATAGTCTTTTAACTTTGTTTTTTAGTGATGAAGTAACCTAAAATTTGGTGATGGAGAATTTGAAAATACTGAAACTGTTTACATCTATTATACCATAATTCAATATGAATATGGTGAATAAATATACTATCGAGACTCATTAGATAATTTGAATTATTTCAAATGTATACAGAATATGTGTCATTAAGTAATAGTCTTTTAACTTAGTTTCTTAGTGATGAAGTAACCTAAAATTTGGTGATGGAGAAAAAGAAAAATATTGAAATTGTTTACATCTATTATACCATAATACAATATGAATATGGTGAATATATTTACTATCGAGACTCATTATATAATTCGAATTATTTTTGATGTATATAAAATATGTGTCATCAATTAATAGTCTTTTAACTTAGTTTCTTAGTGATGAAGTAACCTAATATTTGGTGGTGGAGAATTAGAAAATACTGAAACTGTTTACATCTATTATACCATAATACAATATGAATATGGTGAATAAATATACTATCTAGACTCATTAGATAATTTGAATTATTTCAAATGTATATGGAATATGTGTCATTAAGTAATAGTCTTTTAACTTAGTTTCTTATTGATGAAGTAACCTAAAATTTGGTGATGGAGAAGAAGAAAAATATTGAAATTATTTACATCTATTATACTTTAATACAATATGAATATGGTGAATAAATATACTATCGAGAGTCATTAGATAATTTTAATTATTTCAAATATATATGGAATATGTGTCATTAAGTAATAATCTTTTAACTTAGTTTCTTAGTGATGAAGTAACCTATGATTTGGTGGTGGAGAATTAGAAAATACTGAAACTGTTTACATCTATTATACCATAATACAATATGAATATGGTGAATAAATATACTATCAAGACTCATTAGATAATTTGAATAATTTCAAATGTATATGGAATATGTGTCATTAAGTAATAGTCTTTTAACTTAGTTTCTTAGTGATGAAGTAACCTAAGATTTGGTGATGGAGAATTAGAAAATGCTGAAACTGTTTACATGTAGTATACCATAATACAATATGAATATGGTGAATAAATATACTATCGAGACTCATTAGATAATTTGAATTATTTCAAATGTATATGGAATATGTGTCATTACGTAATAGTCTTTTAACTTAGTTTCTTAGTGATAAAGTAACCTAAAATTTGGTGATGGAAAAGAAGAAAAATATTGAAATTATTTACATCTATTATACTTTAATACAATATGAATATGTTGAATAAATATACTATCGAGACTCATTAGATAATTTGAATTATTTCAAATGTATATGAAATATGTGTCATTAAGTAATAGTCTTTTAACTTAGTTTCTTAGTGATAAAGTAACCTAAAATTTGGTGGTGGAGAATTAGAAAATACTGAAACTGTTTACATCTATTATACCATAATACAATATAAATATGGTGAATAAATTTACTATAGAGACTCATTAGATAATTTGAATTATTTCAAATGTATATGGAATATGTGTCATTAAGTAATAGTCTTTTAACTTTGTTTCTTAGTGATGAAGTAACCTAAGATTTGGTGATGGAGAATTAGAAAATACTTAAACTGTTTACATCTATTATACCATAATACAATATGAATATGGTGAATAAATATACTATCGAGACTCATTAGATAATTTGAATTATTTCAAATGTATATGGAATATGTGTCATTAAGTAATAGTCTTTTAACTTAGTTTCTTAGTGATGAAGTAACCTAAAATTTGGCGATGGAGAAAAAGAAAAATATTGAAATTGTTTACATCTATTATACCATAATACAATATGAATATGGTGGATAAATATACTATCGAGATTCATTAGATAATTTGAATTATTTCAAATGTATATGGAATATGTGTCATTAAGTAATAGTCTTTAAACTTAGTTTCTTAGTGATGAAGTAACCTAAGATTTGGTGATGGAGAATTAGAAAATACTGAAACTGTTTACATCTATTATACCATAATATAATATGAATATGGTGAATAAATATAATATCGAGACTCATTAGATAATTTGAATTATTTCAAATGTATATGGAATATGTGTCATTAAGTAATAGTCTTTTAACTTAGTTTCTTAGTGATGAAGTAACCTAAAGCTTGGCGATGGACAAAAAGAAAAATATTGAAATTGTTTACATCTATTATACCATAATACAATATGAATATGGTGGATAAATATACTATCGAGACTCATTAGATAATTTGAATTATTTAAAATGTATATGGAATATGTGTCATTAAGTAATAGTCTTTTAACTTAGTTTCTTAGTGATGAAGTAACCTAAGATTTGGTGATGAAGAATTAGAAAATACTGAAACTGTTTACATCTATTATACCATAATACAATATGAATATAGTGGATAAATATACTATCGAGACTCATTAGATAATTTGAATTATTTCAAATGTATATGGAATATGTGTCATTAAGTAATAGTCTTTTAACTTAGTTTCTTAGTGATAAAGTAACCTAAAATTTGGTGAAGGAGAAGAAGAAAAATATTGAAATTATTTACATCTATTATGCTTTAATACAATATGAATATGTTGAATAAATATACTATCGAGACTCATTAGATAATTTGAATTATTTCAAATGTATATGGAATATGTGTCATTAAGTAATAGTCTTTTAACTTAGTTTCTTAGTGATGAAGTAACCTAAAATTTGGTGGTGGTGAATTAGAAAATACTGAAATTGTTTACATCTATTATACCATAATACAATATGAATATGGTGAATAAATTTACTATAGAGGCTCATTAGATAATTTGAATTATTTCAAATGTATATGGAATATGTGTCATTAAGTAATAGTCTTTTAACTTTGTTTCTTAGTGATGAAGTAACCTAAGATTTGGCGATGGAGAATTAGAAAATACTTAACATGTTTACATCTATTATACCATAATACAATATGAATATGGTGAATAAATATACTATCGAGACTCATTAGATAATTTGAATTATTTCAAATGTATATGGAATATGTGTCATTAAGTAATAGTCTTTTAACTTAGTTTCTTAGTGATGAAGTAACCTAAAATTTGGCGATGGAGAAAAAGAAAAATATTGAAATTGTTTACATCTATTATACCATAATACAATATGAATATGATGGATAAATATACAATCGAGACTCATTAGATAATTTGAATTATTTCAAATGTATATGGAATATGTGTCATTAAGTAATAGTCTTTAAACTTAGTTTCTTAGTGATGAAGTAACCTAAGATTTGGTGATGGAGAATTAGAAAAGCCTGAAACTGTTTACATCTATTATACCATAATATAATATGAATATGGTGAATAAATATAATATCGAGACTCATTAGATAATTTGAATTATTTCAAATGTATATGGAATATGTGTCATTAAGTAATAGTCTTTTAACTTAGTTTCTTAGTGATGAAGTAACCTAAAGCTTGGCGATGGAGAAAAAGAAAAATATTGAAATTGTTTACATCTATTATACCATAATACAATATGAATTTGGTGGATAAATATACTGTCGTGACTCATTAGATAATTTGAATTATTTCAAATGTATATGGAATATGTGTCATTAAGTAACAGTCTTTTAACTTAGTTTCTTAGTGATAAAGTAACCTAAGATTTGGTGATGAAGAATTAGAAAATTCTGAAACTGTTTACATGTATTATACCATAATACAATATGAATATAGTGGATAAATATACTATCGAGACTCATTAGATAATTTGAATTATTTCAAATGTATATGGAATATGTGTCATTAATTAATAGTCTTTTTAACTTAGTTTTCTTAGTGTGATAAAGTAACCTAAAATTTGGTGAAGGAGAAGAAGAAAAATATTGAAATTATTTACATCTATTATGCTTTAATACAATATGAATATGTTGAATAAATATACTATCGAGACTCATTAGATAATTTGAATTATTTCAAATGTATATGGAATATGTGTCATTAAGTAATAGTCTTTTAACTTAGTTTCTTAGTGATGAAGTAACCTAAAATTTGGTGGTGGAGAATAGAAAATCTTGAAACTGTTTACATCTATTATACCATAATACAATATGAATATGGTGAATAAATATATTATCGAGACTCATTAGATAATGTGAATTATTTCAAATGTATATGGAATATGTGTCATTAAGTAATAGTCTTTTAACTTAGTTTCTTAGTGATCAAGTAACCTATGATTTGGTGGTGGAGAATTAGAAAATACTGAAACTGTTTACATCTATTATACCATAATACAATATGAATATGGTGAATAAATATACTATTGAGACTCATTAGATAATTTGAATTATTTCAAATGTATATGGAATATGTGTCATTAAGTAATAGTCTTTTACTTTGTTTCTTAGTGATGAAGTAACCTAAGATTTGGTGATGGAGAAGAAGAAAAATATTAAAATTTTTTACATCTATTATACTTTAATACAATATGAATATGGTGAATAAATATACTATCGAGTCTCATTAGATAATTTGAATTATTTCAAATGTATATGGAATATGTGTCATTAAGTAATAGTCTTTTAACTTAGTTTCTTAGTGATGAAGTAACCTAAGATTTGGTGGTGGAGAATTAGAAAATACTGAAATTGTTTACATCTACTATACCATAATACAATATGAATATGGTGGATAAATCTACTATCGAGACTCATTAGATAATTTGAATTATTTCAAATGTATATGGAATATGTGTCATTAAGTAATAGTCTTTTAACTTAGTTTCTTAGTGATGAAGTAACCTAAAATTTGGTGATGGAGAAGAAGAAAAATATTGAAATTGTTTACATCTATTATACCATAATACAATATGAATATGGTGAATATATTTACTATCGAGACTCATTATATAATTCGAATTATTTTCAATGTATATAAAATATGTGTCATCAATTAATAGTCTTTTAACTTAGTTTCTTAGTGATGAATTAACCAAAAATTTGGTGGTGGAGAATTAGAAAATACTGAAACTGTTTACATCTATTATACCATAATACAATAAGAATATGGTGAATAAATATACTATCGAGGACTCATTAGATAATTTGAATTATTTCAAATGTATATGGAATATGTGTCATTAAGTAATAGTCTTTTAACTTAATTTCTTAGTGATGAAGTAACCTAAAATTTGGTGATGGAGAAGAAGAAAATACTGAAATTGTTTACATCTATTATACTTTAATACAATATGAATATGGTGAATAAATATACTATCAAGACTCATTATATAATTTGAATTATTTTCAATGTATATGGAATATGTGTCATTAAGTAAGAGTCTTTTAACTTAGTTTCTTAGTGATGAAGTAACCTAAAATTTGGTTATGGAGAATTAGAAAATACTGAAATGGTTTACATCTATTATACCATAATACAATATGAATATGGTGAATAAATATACTATCGAGACTCATTAGATAATTTGAATTATTTCAAATGTATATGGAATATGTGTCATTAAGTAATAGTCTTTTAACTTAGTTTCTTAGTGATGAAGTAACCTAAAATTTGGTGATGGAGAAGAAGAAAAATATTGAAATTGTTTACATCTATTATACCATAATACAATATGAATATGGGTGAATATATTTACTATCGAGACTCATTATATAATTCGAATTATTTTCAATGTATATAAAATATGTGTCATCAATTAATAGTCTTTTAACTTAGTTTCTTAGTGATGAAGTGACCTAAAATTTGGTGGTGGAGAATTAGAAAATACTGAAACTTTTTACATCTATTATACCATAATACAATATGAATATGGTGAATAAATATAATATCGACACTCTTTAGTTAATTTGAAGTATTTCAAATGTATATGGAATATGTGTCATTAAGTAATAGTCTTTTAACTTAGTTTCTTAGTGATGAAGTAACCTAAAATTTGGTGATGGAGAAGAAGAAAAATATTGAAATTTTTTACATCTATTATACTTTAATACAATATGAATATGGTGAATAAATATACTATCGAGTCTCATTAGATAATTTGAATTATTTAAAATGTATATGGAATATGTGTCATTAAGTAATAGTCTTTTAACTTAGTTTCTTAGTAATGAAGTAACCTAAAATTTGGTGATGGAGAAGAAGAAAAATATTGAAATTTTTTACATCTATTATACTTTAATACAATATGAATATGGTGAATAAATATACTATCGAGTCTCATTAGATAATTTGAATTATTTAAAATGTATATGGAATATGTGTCATTAAGTAATAGTCTTTTAACTTAGTTTCTTAGTGATGAAGTAACCTAAGATTTGGTGGTGGAGAATTAGAAAATACTGAAACTGTTTACATCTATTATACCATAATACAATATGAATATGGTGAATAAATATACTATCGAGACACATTAGATAATTTGAATTATTTCAAATGTATATGGAATATGTGTCATTAAGTAATAGTCTTTTAACTTAGTTTCTTAGTGATGAAGTAACCTATGATTTGGTGGTGGAGAATTAGAAAATACTGAAACTGTTTACATCTATTATACCATAATACAATATGAGTATGTTGAATAAATATACTATTGAGACTCATTAGATAATTTGAATTATTTCAAATGTATATGGAATATGTGTCATTAAGTAATAGTCTTTTAACTTAGTTTCTTAGTGATGAAGTAACCTAAAATTTGGTGGTGGAGAATTAGAAAATACTGAAACTGTTTACATCTATTATACCATATTACAGTATGAATATGGTGGATAAATATACTATCGAGACTCATTAGATAATTTGAATTATTTCAAATGTATATGGAATATGTGTCATTAAGTAATAGTCTTTTAACTTAGTTTCTTAGTGATGAAGTAACCTAAAATTTGGTGATGGTAAATTAGAAAATACTGAAACTGTTTACATCTATTATACCATAATACAGTATGAATATGGTGAATATATATACTATCGAGACTCATTATATAATTTGAATTATTTCAAATGTATATGGAATATGTGTCATTAAGTAATAGTCTTTTAACTTAGTTTCTTAGTGATGAAGTAACCTAAGATTTGGTGATGGAGAATTAGAAAATACTGAAACTGTTTACATCTATTATACCATAATACAATATGAATATGGTGAATAAATATACTATCGAGACTCATTAGATAATTTGAATTATTTCAAATGTATATGGAATATGTGTCATTAAGTAATAGTCTTTTAACTTAGTTTCTTAGTGATGAAGTAACTTAAAATTTGGTGATGGAGAATTAGAAAATACTGAAATTGTTTACATCTATTATACCATAATACAATATGAATATGGGGGATAAATATACTATCGAGACTCATTATATAATTTGAATTATTTCAAATGTATATGGAATATGTGTCATTAAGTAATAGTCTTTTAACTTAGTTTCTTAGTGATGAAGTAACCTAATATTTGGTGATGGAGAATTAGAAAATACTGAAATTGTTTACAACCATTATACCATAATACAATATGAATATGGTGAATAAATATACTATCGAGAATCATTAGATAATTTGAATTATTTCAAATGTCTATGGAATATGTGTCATTAAGTAATAGTCTTTTAACTTAGTTTCTTAGTGATGAAGTAACCTAAAATTTGGTGATGGAAAAGAAGGAAAATACTGAAATTATTTACATCTATTATACCATAATACAATATGAATATGGTGGATAAATATACTATCGAGACTCATTAGATAATTTGAATTATTTCAAATGTATATGGAATATGTGTCATTAAGTAATAGTCTTTTAACTTAGTTTCTTAGTGATGAAGTAACCTAAAATTTGGTGATGGAGAAGAAGAAAAATATTGAAATTGTTTACATCTATTATACCATAATACAATATGAATATGGTGAATATATATACTATCGAGACTCATTATATAATTTGAATTATTTTCAATGTATATAAAATATGTGTCATCAATTAATAGTATTTTAACTTAGTTTCTTAGTGATGAAGTAACCTAAAATTTGGTGATGGAGAAGAAGAAAATACTGAAATTCTTTATATCTATTATACCATAATACAATATGAATATGGTGAATAAATATACTATCGAGACTCATTATATAATTTGAATTATTTCTAATGTATATGGAATATGTGTCATTAATTAATAGTCTTTTAACTTAGTTTATTGGTGAAGAAGTAACCTAAAATATGGTGATGGAGAAGAAGGAAAATATTGAAATTGTTTACATCTATTATACCATAATACAATATGAATATGGTGGATAAATAGACTATCGATACTCATTAGATAATTTGAATTATTTCAAATGTATATGGAATATGTGCCATTAAGTAATAATCTTTTAACTTAGTTTCTTAGTGATGAAGTAACCTAAAATTTGGTGATGGAGAATTAGAAAATACTGAAACTGTTTACATCTATTATACCATAATACAGTATGAATATGGTGAATAAATATACTATCGAGACTCATTAGATAATTTGGATTATTTCAAATTTATATGGAATATGTGACATTAAGAAATAGTCCTTTAACTTAGTTTCTTAGTGATGAAGTAACCTAAAATTTGGTGATGGAGAATTAGAAAATACTGAAACTGTTTACATCTATTATACCATAATACAATATGAATATGGTGAATAAATATACTATCGAGACTCATTATATAATTTGAATTATTTCAAATTTATATGGAATATGTGTCATTAAGTAATAGTCTTTTAACTTAGTTTCTTAGTGATGAAGTAACCTAAAATTTGGTGATGGAGAATTAGAAAATACTGAAACAGTTTAAATCTATTATACCAGAATACAATATGATTATGGTGAATAAATCTACTATCGAGACTCATTAGATAATTTGAATTATTTAAAATGTATATGGAATATGTGTCATTAAGTAATAGTCTTTTAACTTAGTTTCTTAGTGATGAAGTAACCTAAAATTTGGTGATGGAGAATTAGAAAATACTTAAACTGGTTACATCCATTATACCATAATACAATATGAATATGGTAAATAAATATACTATCGAGACTCATTAGATAATTTGAATTATTTCAAATGTATATGGAATATGTGTCATTAAGTAATAGTCTTTTAACTTAGTTTCTTAGTGATGAAGTAACCTAAAACTTAGTGATGGAGAAGAAGAAAAATATTGAAATTGTTTACATCCATTATACCATAATACAATATGAATATGGTGAATAAATATACTATCGAGACTCATTAGATAATTTGAATTATTTCAAATGTATATGGAATACGTGTCATTAAGTAATAGTCTTTTAACTTAGTTTCTTAGTGATGAAGTAATCTAAAATTTGGTGATGGAGAAGAAGAAAAATATTGAAATTGTTTACATCTATAATACAATAATACAATATGAATAAAGTGAATATATATACTATCGAGACTCATTATATAATTTGAATTATTTTCAATGTATATAAAATATGTGTCATCAATTAATAGTCTTTTAACTTAGTTTCTTAGTAATGAAGTAACCTAAAATTTGGTGATGGAGAAGAAGAAAATACTGAAATTGTTTACATCTATTATACCATAATACAATATGAATATGGTGGATAAATATACTATCGATACTCATTAGGTAATTTGAATTATTTCAAATGTATATGGAATTTGTGTCATTTAGTAATAGTGTTTTAACTTAGTTTCTTTGTGATGAAGTAACCTAAGATTTGGTGATGGAGAATTAGAAAATACTGAAACTGTTTACATCTATTATACCATAATACAATATGAATATGGTGAATAAATATACTATCGAGACTCATTAGATAATTTGAATTATTTCAAATTTATATGGAATATGTGTCATTAAGTAATAGTCTTTTAACTTAGTTTCTTAGTGATGAAGTAACCTAAAATTTGGTGATGGAGAATTAGAAAATACTGAAACTGTTTAAATCTATTATACCATAATACAATATGATTATGGTGAATAAATCTACTATCGAGTATCATTAGATAATTTGAATTATTTAAAATGTATATGGAATATGTGTCATTAAGTAATAGTCTTTTAACTTAGTTTCTTAGTGATGAAGTAACCTAAAATTTGGTAATGGAGAATTAGAAAATACTTAAACTGGTTACATCCATTATACCATAATAAAATATGAATATGGTAAATAAATATACTATCGAGACTCATTAGATAATTTTAATTATTTCAAATGTATATGGAATATGTGTCTTTAAGTAATAGTCTTTTAACTTAGTTTCTTAGTGATGAAGTAACCTAAAACTTGGTGATGGAGAAGAAGAAAAATATTGAAATTGTTTACATCCATTATACCATAATACAATATGAATATGGTGAATAATTATACTATCGAGACTCATTAGATAATTTGAATTATTTCAAATGTATATGGAATACGTGTCATTAAGTAATAGTCTTTTAACTTAGTTTCTTAGTGATGAAGTAATCTAAAATTTGGTGATGGAGAAGAAGAAAAATATTGAAATTGTTTACATCTATAATACAATAATACAATATGAATAAAGTGAATATATATACTATCGAGACTCATTATATAATTTGAATTATTTTCAATGTATATAAAATATGTGTCATCAATTAATAGTCTTTTAACTTAGTTTCTTAGTAATGAAGTAACCTAAAATTTGGTGATGGAGAAGAAGAAAATACTGAAATTGTTTACATCTATTATACCATAATACATTATGATTATGATGGATAAATATACTATCGATACTCATTAGGTAATTTGAATTATTTCAAATGTATATGGAATTTGTGTCATTAAGTAATAGTGTTTTAACTTAGTTTCTTTGTGATGAAGTAACCTAAGATTTGGTGATGGAGAATTAGAAAATACTAAAACTGTTTACATCTATTATACCATAATACAATATGAATATGGTGGATAAATATACTATCGAGACTCATTAGATAATTTGAATTATTTCAAATGTATATGGAATATGTGACATTAAGTAATAGTCTTTTAACTTAGTTTCTTAGTGATGAAGTAACCTAAAATTTGGTGATGGAGAATTAGAAAATACTTAAACTGGTTACATCCATTATACCATAATACAATATGAATATGGTGAATAAGTATACTATCGAGACTCATTAGATAATTTGAATTATTTCAAATGTATATGGAATATGTGTCATTAAGTAATAGTCTTTTAACTTAGTTTCTTAGTGATGAAGTAACCTAAAACTTGGTGATGGAGAAGAAGAAAAATATTGAAATTGTTTACATCCATTATACCATAATACAATATGAATATGGTGAATAAATATACTATCGAGACTCATTAGATAATTTGAATTATTTCAAATGTATATGGAATATGTGTCATTAAGTAATAGTCTTTTAACTTAGTTTCTTAGTGATGAAGTAATCTAAAATTTGGTGATGGAGAAGAAGAAAAATATTGAAATTGTTTACATCAATAATACAATAATACAATATGAATATGGTGAATATATATACTATCGAGACTCATTATATAATTTGAATTATTTTCAATGTATATAAAATATGTGTCATCAATTAATAGTCTTTTAACTTAGTTTCTTAGTAATGAAGTAACCTAAAATTTGGTGATGGAGAAGAAGAAAGCACTGAAATTGTTTACATCTATTATACCATAATACAATATGAATATGGTGGATAAATATACTATCAATACTCATTAGGTAATTTTAATTATTTCAAATGTATATGGAATATGTGTCATTAAGTAATAGTGTTTTAACTTAGTTTCTTTGTGATGAAGTAACCTAAGATTTGGTGATGGAGAATTAGAAAATACTAAAACTGTTTACATCTATTATACCATAATACAATATGAATATGGTGGATAAATATACTATTGAGACTCATTAGATAATTCGAATTATTTCAAAAGTATATGGAATATGTGTCATTAAGTAATAGTCTTTTAACTTAGTTTCTTAGTGATGAAGTAACCTAAAATTTGGTGATGGAGAAGAAGAAAAATATTGAAGTTATTTACATCTATTATACTTTAATACAATATGACTATGGTGAATAAATAAAATATCGAGACTCATTAGATAATTTGAATTATTTCAAATGTATATGGAATATGTTTCATTAAGTAATAGTCTTTTAACTTAGTTTCTTAGTGATGAAGTAACCTAAAATTTGGTGATGGAGAATTAGAAAATACTGAAACTGTTTACATCTATTATACCATAATACGAAATGAATATGGTGAATTAATATACTATCGAGAATCATTAGATAATTTGAATTATTTCAAATGTATATGGAATATGTGTCATTAAGTAATAGTCTTTTAACTTAGTTTCTCAGTGATGAAGTAACCTAAGATTTGGTGATGGAGAATTAGAAAATACTGAAATTGTTTACATCTATTATACCATAATACAATATAAATATGGTGAATAAATATACTATCGAGACTCATTAGAATATTTGAATTATTTCAAATATATATAGAATATGTGTCATTAAGTAATAGTATTTTAACTTAGTTACTTAGTGATGAAGTAACCTAAGATTTGGTGATGGAGAATTAGAAAATACTGAAACTGTTTACATCTATTATACCACAATACAATATGAATATGGTGAATAAATATGCTATCGAGACTCATTAAATAATTTGAATTATTTCAAATATATATATAATATGTGTCATTAAGTAATAGTCTTTTAACTTAGTTACTTAGTGATGAAGTAACCTAAAATTTGGTGATGGAGAAGGAAAAAAATATTGAAATTGTTTACATCTAGTATACCATAATACAATATGAATATGGTGGATAAATATACTATCGAGACTCATTAGATAATTTGAATTAATTCAAATGTATATGGAATATGTGTCATTAAGTAATTGTCTTTTAACTTAGTTTCTTAGGGATGAAGTAACCTGAAATTTGGTGATGGAGAAGAAGGAAAATACTGAAATTGTTTACATCTATTATACCATAATACAATATGAATATGGTGGATAAATATACTATCGAGACTCATTAGATAATTTGAATTATTTCAAATGTATATGGAATATGTGTCATTAAGTAATAGTCTTTTAACTTAGTTTCTTAGTGATGAAGTAACTTAAAATTTGGTGATGGAGAAAAAAGAAAAATATTGAAATTGTTTTCATCTATTATACCATAATACAATATCAATATGGTGAATATATATACTATCGAGACTCATTATATAATTCGAATTATTTTCAATGTATATAAAATATGTGTCATAAATTAATAGTCTTTTAACTTAGTTTCTTAGTGATAAAGTAACCTAATATTTGGTGATGGAGAAGAATAATATACCGAAACTGTTTACATCTATTATACCATAATACAATATAAGTATGGTGAATAAATATACTATCGAGACTCATTAGATAATTTGAATTATTTGAAATGTATATGGAATATGTGTCATTAAGTAATAGTCTTTTAACTTAGTTTCTTAGTGATGAAGTAACCTAAAATTTGGTGATGGAGAAAAAGAAAAATATTGAAATTGTTTACATCTACTATACTTTAATACAATATGAATATGGTGAATAAATATACTATCGAAACTCATTATATAATTTGAATTATTTCAAATGTATATGGAATATGTGTCATAATGTAATAGTCTTTTAATTTAGTTTCTTAGGGATGAAGTAACCTAAGATTTGATGATGGAGAATTAGAAAATACTGAAACGGTTTACATCTATTATACCATGATACAATATGAATATGGTGAATAAATATACTATCGAGACTCATTAGATAATTTGAATTATTTCAACTGTATATGGAATATGTGTCATTAAGTAATAGTCTTTTAACTTAGTTTCTTAGTGATGAAGTAACCTAAAATTTGGTGATGAAGAATTAGAAAATACTGAAACGGTTTACATCTATTATACCATGATACAATATGAATATGGTGAATAAATATACTATCGAGACTCATTAGATAATTTGAATTATTTCAAATGTATGTGGAATATGTGTCATTAAGTAATAGTCTTTTAACTTAGTTTCTTAGTGATGAAGTAACCTAAAATTTGGTGATGTAGAAGAAGAAAAATATTGAAATTGTTTACATCTATTATACCATAATACAATATGAATATGGTGAATATATTTACTATCGAGACTAATTATATAATTCGAATTATTTTCAATGTATATAAAATATGTGTCATCAATTAATAGTCTTTTAATTTAGTTTCTTAGTGATGAATTAACCTAAAATTTGGTGGTGGAGAATTAGAAAATCTTGAAACTGTTTACATCTATTATACCATAATACAATATGAATATGGTGAATAAATATATTATCGAGACTCATTAGATAATGTGAATTATTTCAAATGTATATGGAATATGTGTCATTAAGTAATAGTCTTTTAACTTAGTTTCTTAGTGATCAAGTAACCTATGATTTGGTGGTGGAGAATTAGAAAATACTGAAACTGTTTACATCTATTATACCATAATACAATATGAATATGGTGAATAAATATACTATTGAGACTCATTAGATAATTTGAATTATTTCAAATGTATATGGAATATGTGTCATTAAGTAATAGTCTTTTAACTTTGTTTCTTAGTGATGAAGTAACCTAAGATTTGGTGATGGAGAAGAAGAAAAATATTAAAAATTTTTACATCTATTATACTTTAATACAATATGAATATGGTGAATAAATATACTATCGAGTCTCATTAGATAATTTGAATTATTTCAAATGTATATGGAATATGTGTCATTAAGTAATAGTCTTTTAACTTAGTTTCTTAGTGATGAAGTAACCTAAGATTTGGTGGTGGAGAATTAGAAAATACTGAAATTGTTTACATCTATTATACCATAATACAATATGAATATGGTGGATAAATCTACTATCGAGACTCATTAGATAATTCGAATTATTTCAAATGTATATGGAATATGTGTCATTAAGTAATAGTCTTTTAACTTAGTTTCTTAGTGATGAAGTAACCTAAAATTTGGTGATGGAGAAGAAGAAAAATATTGAAATTGTTTACATCTATTATACCATAATACAATATGAATATGGTGAATATATTTACTATCGAGACTCATTATATAATTCGAATTATTTTCAATGTATATAAAATATGTGTCATCAATTAATAGTCTTTTAACTTAGTTTCTTAGTGATGAATTAACCAAAACTTTGGTGGTGGAGAATTAGAAAATACTGAAACTGTTTACATCTATTATACCATAATACAATAAGAATATGGTGAATAAATATACTATCGAGACTCATTAGATAATTTGAATTATTTCAAATGTATATGGAATATGTGTCATTAAGTAATAGTCTTTTAACTTAGTTTCTTAGTGATGAAGTAACTTAAAATTTGGTGATGGAGAAGAAGAAAATACTTAAATTGTTTACATCTATTATACTTTAATACAATATGAATATGGTGAATAAATATACTATCAAGACTCATTATATAATTTGAATTATTTTCAATGTATATGGAATATGTGTCATTAAGTAAGAGTCTTTTAACTTAGTTTCTTAGTGATGAAGTAACCTAAGATTTAGTGATGGAGAATTAGAAAATACTGAAATTGTTTACATCTATTATACCATAATACAATATGAATATGGTGGATAAATCTAATATCGAGACTCATTACATGATTTGAATTATTTCAAATGTATATTGAATATGTGTCATTAAGTAATAGTCTTTTAACTTAGTTTCTTAGTGATGAAGTAACCTAAAATTTGGTTATGGAGAATTAGAAAATACTGAAATGGTTTTACATCTATTATACCATAATACAATATGAATATGGTGAATAAATATACTATCGAGACTCATTAGATAATTTGAATTATTTCAAATGTATATGGAATATGTGTCATTAAGTAATAGTCTTTTAACTTAGTTTCTTAGTGATGAAGTAACCTAAAATTTGGTGATGGAGAAGAAGAAAAATATTGAAATTGTTTACATCTATTATACCATAATACAATATGAATATGGTGAATATATTTACTATCGAGACTCATTATATAATTCGAATTATTTTCAATGTATATAAAATATGTGTCATCAATTAATAGTCTTTTAACTTAGTTTCTTAGTGATGAAGTGACCTAAAATTTGGTGGTGGAGAATTAGAAAATACTGAAACTTTTTACATCTATTATACCATAATACAATATGAATATGGTGAATAAATATAATATCGAGACTCTTTAGTTAATTTGAAGTATTTCAAATGTATATGGAATATGTGTCATTAAGTAATAGTCTTTTAACTTAGTTTCTTAGTGATGAAGTAACCTAAAATTTGGTGATGGAGAAGAAGAAAAATATTGAAATTTTTTACATCTATTATACTTTAATACAATATGAATATGGTAAATAAATATACTATCGAGTCTCATTAGATAATTTGAATTATTTAAAATGTATATGGAATATGTGTCATTAAGTAATAGTCTTTTAACTTAGTTTCTTAGTGATGAAGTAACCTAAAATTTGGTGATGGAGAAGAAGAAAATACTGAAATTGTTTACATCTATTATACCATAATACAATATGAATATGGTGAATAAATATACTATCGAGACTCATTATATAATTTGAATTATTTCAAATGTATATGGAATATGTGTCATTAATTAATAGTCTTTTAACTTAGTTTCTTGGTGAAGAAGTAACCTATGATTTGGTGGTGGAGAATTAGAAAATACTGAAACTGTTTACATCTATTATACCATAATACAATATGAATATGGTGAATAAATATACTATTGAGACTCATTAGATAATTTGAATTATTTCAAATGTATATGGAATATGTGTCATTAAGTAATAGTCTTTTAACTTAGTTTCTTAGTGATGAAGTAACCTAAAATTTGGTGGTGGAGAATTAGAAAATACTTAAACTGTTTACATCTATTATACCATAATACAATATGAATATGGTGAATAAATATACTATCGAGACTCATTATATAATTCGAATTATTTTCAATGTATATAAAATATGTGTCATCAATTAATAGTCTTTTAACTTATTTTCTTAGTGATAAATTAACCTAAAATTTTGTGATGGAGAAGAAGAAAATACTGAAACTGTTTACATATATTATACCATAATACAATATGAATATGGTGGATAAATATACTATCGAGACTCATTAGATAATTTGAATTATTTCAAATGTATATGGAATATGTGTCATTAAGTAATAGTCTTTTAACTTAGTTTCTTAGTGATGAAGTAACCTAAGATTTGGTGATGGAGAATTAGAAAATATTGAAATTGTTAACATCTATTATACCACAATACAATATAAATATGGTGAATAAATATGCTATCGAGACTCATTAACTAATTTGAATTATTTCAAATATATATAGAATATGTGTCATTAAGTAATAGTCTTTTAACTTAGTTACTTAGTGATGAAGTAACCTAAGATTTGGTGATGGAGAATTAGAAAATACTGAAACTGTTTACATCTATTATACCACCATACAATATGAATATGGTGAATAAATATGCTATCAAGACTCATTAAATAATTTGAATTATTTCAAATATATATAGAATATGTGTCATTAAGTAATAGTCTTTTAACTTAGTTACTTAGAAAATACTGAAACTGTTTACATCTATTATACCATAATACAATATGAATATGGTGAATAAATATGCTATCGAGACTCATTAGATAATTTGAATTATTTCAAATGTATATGTAATATGTGTCATTAAGTAATAGTCTTTTAACATAGTTTGTTAGTGATGAAGTAACCTAAAATTTGGTGATGGAGAATTAGAAAATACTGAAATTGTTTACATCCATTATACCATAATACAATATGAATATGGTGAATAAATATACTATCGAGAATCATTAGATAATTTGAATTATTTCAAATGTCTATGGAATATGTGTCATTAAGTAATAGTCTTTTAACTTAGTTTCTTAGTGATGAAGTAACCTAAAATTTGGTGATGGTAAAGAAGGAAAATACTGAAATTATTTACATCTATTATACCATAATACAATATGAATATGGTGGATAAATATACTATCGAGAATCATTAGATAATTTGAATTATTTCAAATGTATATGGAATATGTGTCATTAAGTAATAGTCTTTTAACTTAGTTTCTTAGTGATGAAGTAACCTAAAATTTGGTGATGGAGAAGAAGAAAAATATTGAAATTATTTACATCTATTATACCATAATACAATATGAATATGGTGAATATATATACTATTGATTCTCATTATATAATTTGAATTATTTTCAATGTATATAAAATATGTGTCATCAATTAATAGTCTTTTAACTTAGTTTCTTAGTGATGAAGTAACCTAAATTTGGTGATGGAGAAGAAGAAAATACTGAAATTGTTTATATCTATTATACCATAATACAATATGAATATGGTGAATAAATATACTATCGAGACTCATTATATAATTTGAATTATTTCTAATGTATATGGAATATGTGTCATTAATTAATAGTCTTTTAACTTAGTTTCTTGTTGAAGAAGTAACCTAAAATATGGTGATGGAGAAGAAGCAAAATATTGAAATTGTTTACATCTATTATACCATAATACAATATGAATATGGTGGATAAATATACTATCGATACTCATTAGATAATTTGAATTATTTCAAATGTATATGGAATATGTGTCATTAAGTAATAATCTTTTGACTTAGTTTCTTAGTGATGAAGTAACCTAAAATTTGGTGATGGAGAATTAGAAAATACTGAAACTGTTTACATCTATTATACCATAATACAATATGAATATGGTGAATAAATATACTATCGAGACTCATTAGATAATTTGAATTATTTCAAATTTATATGGAATATGTGACATTAAGAAATAGTCTTTTAACTTAGTTTCTTAGTGATGAAGTAACCTAAAATTTGGTGATGGAGAATTAGAAAATACTGAAACTGTTTACATCTATTATACCATAATACAATATGAATATGGTGAATAAATAGACTATCGAGACTCATTAGATTATTTGAATTATTTCAAAGTTATATGGAATATGTGTCATTAAGTAATAGTCTTTTAACTTAGTTTCTTAGTGATGAAGTAACCTAAAATTTGGTGATGGAGAATTAGAAAATACTGAAACTGTTTAAATCTATTATACCATAATACAATATGAATATGGTGAATAAATATACTATCGAGACTCATTAGATAATTTGAATTATTTCAAATGTATATGTAATATGTGTCATTAAGTAATAGTCTTTTAACTTAGTTTCTTAGTGATGAAGTAACCTAAAATTTGGTGATGGAGAATTAGAAAATACTTAAACTGGTTACATCCGTTATACCATAATACAATATGAATATGGTGAATAAATATACTATCGAGACTCATTAGATAATTTGAATTATTTCAAATGTATATGTAATATGTGTCATTAAGTAATAGTCTTTTAACTTAGTTTCTTAGTGATGAAGTAACCTAAAATTTGGTGATGGAGAAGAAGAAAATACTGAAATTGTTTATATCTATTATACCATAATACAATATGAATATGGTGCATAAATATACTATCGAGACTCATTATATAATTTGAATTATTTCTAATGTATATGGAATATGTGTCATTAATTAATAGTCTTTTAACTTAGTTTCTTGGTAAAGAAGTAACCTAAAATATGGTGATGGAGAAGAAGCAAAATATTGAAATTGTTTACATCTATTATACCATAATACAATATGAATATGGTGGATAAATATACTATCGATACTCATTAGATAATTTGAATTATTTCAAATGTATATGGAATATGTGTCATTAAGTAATAATCTTTTGACTTAGTTTCTTAGTGATGAAGTAACCTAAAATTTGATGATGGAGAATTAGAAAATACTGAAACTGTTTACATCCATTATACCATAATACAATATGAATATGGTGAATAAATATACTATCGAGACTCATTAGATAATTTGAATTATTTCAAATGTATATGGAATATGTGTCATTAAGTAATAGTCTTTTAACTTAGTTTCTTAGTGATGAAGTAACCTAAAACTTGGTGATGGAGAAGAAGAAAAATATTGAAATTGTTTACATCCATTATACCATAATACAATATGAATATGGTGAATAAATATACTATCGAGACTCATTAGATAATTTGAATTATTTCAAATGTATATGGAATATGTGTCATTAAGTAATAGTCTTTTAACTTAGTTTCTTAGTGATGAAGTAATCTAAAATTTGGTGATGGAGAAGAAGAAAAATATTGAAATTGTTTACATCAATAATACAATAATACAATATGAATATGGTGAATATATATACTATCGAGACTCATTAGATAATTTGAATTATTTCAAATGTATATGTAATATGTGTCATTAAGTAATAGTCTTTTAACTTAGTTTCTTAGTGATGAAGTAACCTAAAATTTGGTGATGGAGAATTAGAAAATACTTAAACTGGATACATCCGTTATACCATAATACAATATGAATATGGTGAATAAATATACTATCGAGACTCATTAGATAATTTGAATTATTTCAAATGTATATGGAATATGTGTCATTAAGTAATAGTCTTTTAACTTAGTTTCTTAGTGATGAAGTAACCTAAAACTTGGTGATGGAGAAGAAGAAAAATATTGAAATTGTTTACATCCATTATACCATAATAAAATATGAATATGGTGAATAAATATACTATCGAGACTCATTAGTTAATTTGAATTATTTCAAATGTATATGGAATATGTGTCATTAAGTAATAGTCTTTTAACTTAGTTTCTTAGTGATGAAGTAACCTAAAATTTGGTGATGGAGAAGAAGAAAAATATTGAAATTTTTTACATCTATTATACTTTAATACAATATGAATATGGTGAATAAATATACTATCGAGTCTCATTAGATAATTTGAATTATTTCAAATGTATATGGAATATGTGTCATTAAGTAATAGTCTTTTAACTTAGTTTCTTAGTGATGAAGTAACCTAAGATTTGGTGGTGGAGAATTAGAAAATACTGAAACTGTTTACATCTATTATACCATAATACAATATGAATATGGTGAATAAATATACTATCGAGACACATTAGATAATTTGAATTATTTCAAATGTATATGGAATATGTGTCATTAAGTAATAGTCTTTTAACTTAGTTTCTTAGTGATGAAGTAACCTATGATTTGGTGGTGGAGAATTAGAAAATACTGAAACTGTTTACATCTATTATACCATAATACAATATGAGTATGTTGAATAAATATACTATTGAGACTCATTAGATAATTTGAATTATTTCAAATGTATATGGAATATGTGTCATTAAGTAATAGTCTTTTAACTTAGTTTCTTATTGATGAAGTAACCTAAAATTTGGTGGTGGAGAATTAGAAAATACTGAAACTGTTTACATCTATTATACCATAATACAGTATGAATATGGTGAATAAATATACTATCGAGACTCATTAGATAATTTAAATTATTTCAAATGTATATGGAATATGTGTCATTAAGTAATAGTCTTTTAACTTAGTTTCTTAGTGATGAAGTAACCTAAGATTTGGTGATGGAGAATTAGAAAATACTGAAACTGTTTACATCTATTATACCATAATACAATATGAATATGGTGAATAAATATACTATCGAGACTCATTAGATAATTTGAATTATTTCAAATGTATATGGAATATGTGTCATTAAGTAATAGTCTTTTAACTTAGTTTCTTAGTGATGAAGTAACCTAAAATTTGGTGATGGAGAATTAGAAAATACTGAAATTGTTTACATCTATTATACCATAATACAATATGAATATGGTGGATAAATATACTATCGAGACTCATTAGATAATTTGAATTATTTCAAATGTATATGGAATATGTGTCATTAAGTAATAGTCTTTTAACTTAGTTTCTTAGTGATGAAGTAACCTAAAATTTGGTGATGGAGAATTAGAAAATACTTAAACTAGTTACATCTGTTATACCATAATACAATATGAATATGGTGGATAAATATACTATCGATACTCATTAGATAATTTGAATTATTTCAAATGTATATGGAATATGTGTCATTAAGTAATAATCTTTTGACTTAGTTTCTTAGTGATGAAGTAACCTAAAATTTGGTGATGGAGAATTAGAAAATACTGAAACTGTTTACATCTATTATACCATAATACAATATGAATATGGTGAATAAATATACTATCGAGACTCATTAGATAATTTGAATTATTTCAAATTTATATGGAATATGTGACATTAAGAAATAGTCTTTTAACTTAGTTTCTTAGTGATGAAGTAACCTAAAATTTGGTGATCGAGAATTAGAAAATGCTGAAACTGTTCACATCTATTATACCATAATACAATATGAATATGGTGAATAAATATACTATCGAAACTCATTAGATAATTTGAATTATTTCAAATTTATATGGAATATGTGTCATTAAGTAATAGTCTTTTAACTTAGTTTCTTAGTGATGAAGTAACCTAAAATTTGGTGATGGAGAATTAGAAAATACTGAAACTGTTTACATCTATTATACCATAATACAATATGAATATGGTGAATAAATATACTATCGAGACTCATTAGATAATTTGAATTATTTCAAATGTATATGTAATATGTGTCATTAAGTAATAGTCTTTTAACTTAGTTTCTTAGTGATGAAGTAACCTAAAATTTGGTGATGGAGAATTAGAAAATACTTAAACTGGATACATCCGTTATACCATAATACAATATGAATATGGTGAATAAATA